>VDFB02291698.1:0-12708 GCA_007258455.2 Sequoia sempervirens
CTTCTTGCCTGCCTACTTTGTCAACATATCTTGCCAAGTCAAATTGCCATGTACTAGTTGGACATTTCAAAAGGTCAACGGCTTCACCTTAGTCGGGCATTTTATTCAATTATTCCTAACATGGGCATTTATAAATATCTGTGTACAAAGCGGCTTAGTAACAGCTTGCTTTATGGTCAATTTCAATGTTTTAATTGAATCTCCTCAATACTTGAAGGCTGCTTAGTAACGACTCGAATATTCATGTTCTATCTATTGTTATCATTGGTTTCTAATTTCGATTTGTAGTAGGCGGCTAATATCATATGGCAGGCTCTGTCTACCTTGACAGCTTGAAGGTTTTGATAATTCACATATTTGCTATGACTTTTGTGAGCGTCAGTTTTTCCTATGTCTTCATGTTAAGGTGATTCATATTCACCATTGCAAAGTATTTCCCAACCGCTACATAGGTTGTTGACTCCTTTTGAAAAAGATGAATCTTTTTGTGCATATCGTGGACCTCATTAATGCTATCAAGCATCCAATTAAAAACGTGATTATGAGTCTAGCCCTTTTGGAAATAACGTCTTCTCTTCTAGCTGAGACATTTTCAAAAAATATAATTGCCTTAACCATATTGAGTGTGGTCGTTGCGATTCTTTGTGCGGAATCATAAACTTGGCAAAGAAGTTTCTAAAAAATTGAATGCTTTGAAGATATTCTTTTTCTGCAATTCATACCCTTAAAATAAGGGGCCGATGAAATTAATATGGAAGTATCATGTGTGTTCACATTCTTTTAAAGCCATCTCAATTTAAACGCTGTGATTTTATTCAATGGAGTAGGGATTTTCAAAATGTAACGACTTCACTCTAATTGTGTATGGTTCGAGCTTTTGTGAGTGGATTTTTTTAAGGCACTACAAAAAATCTAGGTGCGTATATTTTATGCTCTGTTGTTATCAATGGTGTATTGGTTGGATGGTATGCTCAGATCATGGAAGTCGAGGAAAGTGGAGCAATGGTCTTTCATGTATTGTTTTTCTTTTGGTTTTGAAGATGGCATGAATGAGAGCTGCACATAACAAATATATGTGATATTGGGCCTCTTAAAAAGGTTGATTGTGTGAAGGCATCATACAAAAAGAGTGTCATTCTTTTGAGAGTCGTCCTAGTGCAATATCGAGGGGCTATGTGGTGTGGCGATGCTAGGCATGTGTGAGCGGTGAGAAGTTTTTCAGCTCTATGCGAGGAGGTTATTATTGCATCAAATGCTTAAGTTTTCTGGGCATGAAATTGTGTTTGGAGTGTGAAGTCAAAAATTTGCAAAAAAAAAAACACAAGATCGCTGATATATTCTAGAACAGATTTCCTATTTACTCTTGGTTTTGTTTCAAGCTTTGCCTTTATCAATTCGACATTTCTGTGGGTAGACAGCAATATCAGATCTTTGGAGGTGAAGTGTGAGTAATCTGCTGAGAATCTTCAAGTTCTTTATTTTCTGCAATAAGTAACCAGAATATTGAGTTGAAAGTTTGAGTGGAAAGTTTTCAATGCTAGAACTGTGGTTTTGAAAGCAAGTGCTTTGAATCAAGGAGTTTATGTCTGAAGTTGGTGCTTCAGCAACACTGGAGTTGGTGCTTCAGTCATTTTGAAGTTGGTGCTTCAAGAGAGTTGGCGCTCTCAGTGAGTTGGTGCTCACTTGTAATCTGGGTTGGTGCCCATTGGAGATAATAAAAGCAATATTTTGTCGTGGTTTTTTCTCCGAAAGGGTTTTCCACGTAATCTTGGTGTTCTTCTTTTTCATAAATGTTATTGCTGTTTTGATTTTAATTTCTTGTGGTTTTAAGTTTTAATGTTTTTGAAATACTAATTCACCTCCCCCCTCCCCGGCCAATATTTCCTGTGTGCTCTTCAATTGATGAGGAGGAGACAATAGAGTGATTGGTTGAGATTCCATTGGTTGAGGCTAAGGTGGACCATCACAGTGGCAGTGACTCAAAGGATGACTCTAATTTTGATGCGGTTATGGGAGATGCAGATTAGGGGCAGCAGTGCACTTTGTTTTTGTATTTTGATTTTCATATCATAATGTAAAAGTTTAAAACTATATGGTAGCAATGTAGCCTTTGGGCATTTTGTTATAAGTTTATAAATTATAACTTGGAGGTTGTATCATGTATGTTAATTCTGAATTTTGATTGCGTATTGAGTATTGAAAAAGAATTTTGAACACAAATGTTATATGTTAAGGTCATATAATGTGTAGTATGCATGCTTTATCCATGTTTTCATATGAATATTAAAAATTTCCCTACATATTTTAAATTTTCCCTGTATTTTATATAGTCGTCCCCTTTGTTGTCCCCCCAGCTGTCCCCAAATTTGGCTTGGAAAATTGGGGACTTGGGGACATCCCACCATCCCCTGTCGTCCCCGTCCCGAAAACTTGGGGTAACACTAGAGATCACTAATGACTGATAGTTGACACTTGACATTATTATTTTTAATTTTAATATATATCATGATATTCAAGTTTTGACTAATTGACATTGTAGTATTTCATATAGAGCAATAAGGATTGCATTTCAAATTAAGTTATTAGTCTAACCATAAGTTATTTATGCCTCTATAATCGATCATCGAAAGAAGGGACGGAACTACACTTAGAAAGATAGAGGACTTAGTGTATTGCATTCCAACTTACATCTCCTTTCACACAACAAAACATGGCTACAAGGATGGGGAAACAAGGAAGTGGGATATCAATTCAAAGCATATTGACTTGGATGCTTCCACTTTCCACCTTGCTGCACTTGATGTTGAAGATGAGCTAGCTATGAGCATGAGTGCCAATGCCAATGCCAATTGCACTATTTATGATTTTTTTAATATACTAATACCTACATAATCTAATATAAAATGGTGATAATGATATTTTTGAAGATTCATATGATGTTGATAAGTAGGAGGTATTTTTCCACAGCGTGTCAAATTATGATATTGCTATCAGGATTCAACCGTGTAGTTTCAAGTCAAACTCATTGACCCATGTTTCATGAGTAGTGGTTCAACAAGAACCCATCTCTCATGATATCCCGAATGGTCCACTTAACTCATTGCATCTGGGTGATGCTCCGCAGGAAGTGAAGCATTGGTCCCGTCCGGGAGGTCACCCATCCCGATCTTGCTCCAGCTCAAGCTGACATAGGGAGTTTTCTCCAAGGTTGGCCAGCTTAATTGATACACCTCATTGCCAAAACCTTCCAGCAAGTGTTGTGCCTTATGAACCATTCATAATGAGGCCTTTGGCTCATCAATTGATAAGTAGGAGGTATTTTTCCACAGTGTCAAATTATGATATTGCTATCGGTTCAACGTGTAGTTTCAAGTCAAACTCATTGACCCATGTTTCATGAGTGGTTCAACAGAACCCATCTCTCATGATGTCGAATGGTCCACGCCAGCACTCGTGCATCTAGGTGATGCTCACGAGAGGGAGTGAAACCTTGGTCCGTCAGGAGTCACCCATCGATCTTGCTCCGGCTCAAGCGCTTAACGGGGAGTTTTCTCCAAGGGACAGCTGAGCCCACCTCATTTGCAAAACCTTCCAGCAAGTGTTGTGCCTTATGAACCGATATAATGGAAGGCCCCAGCTCATCAATTGATAAGTAGGGAGGTATTTTTCCCGCAGTGTCAAATTGTGATATTGCTATCGGGATTCAACTGTGTAGTTTTACGAGTCAAACTAATTGACCCATGTTTCATGATTAGTGGTTCACATGAACCCATCTCTCATGATAATGAATGGTCCACTTAGCACTCATTGCATCTGGGTGATGCTCACAGAGGTGAAGCATTGGGCCTTCCTGGGAGGTCACCCATCCCGATGCGCTCGGCTCAAGCTGGCGGCTTAACCCGGTTTTCTCAAGCCCGGCTTAGTTATTGCAAAACCTTCAACAAGTGTGTTGTGCCTTATGAACCATTCATTATAAAGCCCCTTTAGCGCATCAATTGATAAGTAGGAGGTATTTTCCACAACATGTCAAATTATGATATTGCTATCAGGATTCAACAGTGTAGTTTCAAGTCAAACTCATTGACCCATGTTTCATGAGTAGTGGTTAGCAGCAAGAACCCATCTCATGTCAGATAGTCCACTTAGCACTCATTGCATCTAGGTGATATGATGTTGATATGTGATCACTGATGGCTGATTGATGACACTTGACATTATTATTTTTAATTTTAATATATATAATAATATTCACGTTTTGACTAATTGGCATTGTAGTATTTTTAATTTTTATAATCATTCAATATGGTATTCTGAACTTAATTACTGCTGCAAATATACATATTTCTGATTTTTATATGTTTCTGTATGGGCGATCCTAACCCCCTAAAATTTTTTGACCGAACCCATAATCCCAAACCCAAACTAGTAGCCAGACCAGTAACTTGGGAATGTTTATCAGTTGCATGTCTCCCATGAAATTTCCACTAATTTATTGGATCATTAAGAAAAAAGTATCATACAACACATCATGTTGTGCATCTAAAAATTGGACAAATTGACTGCAATATTGTGTCTCCCCTACAATGCCAGTGATCTTTTCAAAATGCAACTAAGAATTAGTTGCTTAGCCATTTGCAAATAGTAACTGAAGAAGTATGGAAGAGGAAGCAAAATTTGATATCAAAAGCTTTAGCAAATGTAAATAGCTTTCAATTTCATTGTTGAATACATGCAGAGACTAAATGCTGCACCTCTTCAATAATCTCACATATGTGGTTCTTGAAGAAAAGGGTCATTTTCTTATCTCGCCCTAAACAATCAATTAACCTCATGGATGCTCACATATGTGGTTCTTGAAGAAAGGGTCATTTTCTTATCTTCCCCTAAACAATCAATTAACCTCATGGATGTATGAGTTGTAATTGAAGTGTAGAACAACCCTAAAAGACAAGCAATGGCTGGCAACAATTCAAACATTTTCAAAGATAACATACACAATCTTTACCATAAACTACACTAGCAGGTCCATCCTTTTTTTAACCAAGATATTCAAACACCAGTTCTCTTGATTATTTTCTTCAAATAATCTTTCCCATAAACTAGGCTATCAGGTCCATCATTAACAAATCAAGCCATCTACTCACATTGAGAAAACTGTATGGATATCTATATGCAATGAAAATGCCAGAACTTGAATCTAAACAATACCAGAACGCACTCTCTAGAGCTGAGCTACATCTTCTCAAAAAATGGAATCTTCAAGAATTCATCAATACTTCTATTGCTAGCAGTCATATGCAAAAGCCTCTCTTTAACTACCAAAATCTAATTTTTGTGAGGCTTCAAAGTCTAAACCTGGTATCGCTGTTGCTGAAAGAGTTTTATGATCAGGACTGCACTCTAGATTCTTGGCTTTTGCATGAATTTAGGAGAGGCCTCCAAAAATGTTGCAGAATTGATGGGTTGCAAATTTGGCCTCACTATTGTGGCTGAAGAAAATCTCAAAAATATTTCAATTTATGGGACTCCAAGCTAATAATACAGTTTTTCTCCTGCTACCAGTTAGTTAAGTCCATTCAGCTCCGGCTGTTGCTGAATCAAGTTTCTAAGATTCTAAAGATTTTTTATCAGATTAATTGACAGAGCATTCCCAGAAAGTTGAACCATTTGACAGATATAGAGGCCAATAAGGTACTCTTTTGCATCTTTCTTCAGTGTGCATAAGAGATTTTCAAAACAAAAATTTTGAGAACTCGTATGGTGAACATATTGATCAGCATGCTGGCACTGCTTGTTCTTTCACAGTTTTGGATCTTCCACCTTCAGCTGGGGAGGATTTACTGTTCTGTTCAGGAGTTCTCTCCCTCTAGTTTTCATTCTTGCCTCTGTAAGGTTTATTCATGAGCATTAAAACTCTACATTTCTCAACAAGGTCTAACCCCCTAATGCCCTAAAAAATGAACCTAGCAACTGTGCTTGTGCATGATTTGTGGCTGTTAATAAGATATTGAACATTGGTCATTATGTGTCAAGTTACTTTTCTAGTATTCTGGTTTTATAGAAAAGTATTCATTTTATATGTCATATAGCATTTTGGGCACTTACCAGCTTCTATATTCAGAATACATGCATGCCATAATTGCAAGGCATGAGTTACCCAAGCATCCACAGTATTGACTGACAAATACCTGCATTTACTACATGTATGACAAACACTGAGCCAGAGTACTTGCTCAATTGCCATAAACCAAATAGTGGTTCTAATATGGAAAAATAATTGGTCCACTGGAAAAAGATGACCAAATACAGGAAAAACATGGTAAATTGAAATATAACTTATTGTAATTGTCTTTTCCATGAACAAAGTATTTTCTTTCCAAATTATATAACTATATATAGACCACTCATCTGCTGAGCAGAAAAATCTCCAAAAACTTGATGTAAACCAACAAAACAGTTTAGAATTTTGCAACAACAACAACAAAAAGCCAAATACCCTAAAAGAATTGTTTAAGTAGCAGCCCCCAACAGAATTTTAGGTTTGGAATTAACAATATAAACAATTATAAAAATATTTTAGAAGTTGAACTAATCCTTATACTTCATTCCCCTTTTCTCACCATATTTAATAACCTAGGTCGCATGTCATTATCATATGGCATAAATATCAGTACAGCCGCCCTGTAAAATCACTTAAGTAGAAAAGCTCTGCTTGAAGATTAAAGTGTTTTGATTCAAGCTTCTTGTTATAAATTCCTCCTGTAACGAAAAATTATTGAATTGAAAACTTACTATAGGGTTACGCTGAGGTGGTCTCCATGCGGCCAAAAAACCAGAAAGTCTGTCTCTCGAGTTTAGGTAGAAGTAGAACCTCTCTAGCTTTTGATACCAGGTCTGCCTCTCAAGCTATTGATTGAGACAGGGCTTCTTTAGCACAACAACGCAGGTTAAAACTCAGCTGGCCCTAGCACTTCATGTATATCTTAGTAGCGCAAGATTTTGTCCTCTCCCAAAGACCTGCGTCAACAAAGAGCCCATCCAGCTTAGTTCTCCAATATCTCAGTATAATCATGACCGAGTTGCCCTCACCCAGAATAACAAATAAATAAGCAAACCTCCTCTACGCAACAGAAAACACCAGCTATGAAACAAATATCAACCTTGTGCAACGGTTCTACTTCCATATAGTCTGAAAACAAGGGCACAAACATGAAATTACTATTCCTACAATGTACAATTACAAGATAATTGCCAAGTCAAACCAAAAAGGCAGCGATTTTTCATTCCAAATAGGAGTAACCGCTGCCTTTATTGGATTTATCCGTTACTTGACGGTGATTTGCACGACAATTGATCTAAAGAGCGGTTTTTGGACTTTATTCACCGGGAAAGCTTACAAAACTTAGTAAAAATAAAGCAGGGAGAAAACTCCAATGTACGCAACCTCAGAGCAAATTGTCAAAAGGGTTTGAAGTAGTTAAACACTACAGTCAGCTATCATTGACTTCGCAAAGGTTCAATTCCTGCTAACATTTTCCGTCATAAACATATAATTTGAGGAGCATAATAAGTGAAACAGAATCTCCTTTTTATAAGCAAAAGGCAAACCCTTTCTAATTCAACTGCAGAATTTTCCTGTTCAATACACTGAAAGCCTTCATTCACCGACTAAAAGTGACTGAGCTAACTTAATGCAAACTACATACACTCAAGTCTCGTATATATGAAAAAGATTACCTTGTTGCAGAAGGACATGCGGACAACCCAGGCTTCGTTTACATCGCGGGGAAACAATATTTTAAAGAAAAGACAGAAAGTTAACTGAAATGGAGAAGACTGAAAGCATGCAGGGAGGGAATAGCTTCCCGCTGAAGATGCGCTTTTTTCTCTGTTTTTTTTTAGTTTTTCTTTTTTTGTTTTCCGATTCTATAGATTTCTACTATCGTTTTTTACCACGTGATAGGAGAACAAATTCGCAATCTCTCGAGACGCTAAATTTTTAATGTGATCTAATACGACTATAACTAGCTTGGGGATCAAGAAACTTTGCCTTCAACTTCGGTAAAACGAGGGTTAAAGGCCATGTGGATGGTAAGAGAGAATGGGTTAGATGAAGGTTAACATGGAGTATCCAAAGGAGGTGTGCGTAGTATAATTCACACGTGAGATATGATTTTTTTAATTGTAGAATTTAAAAATTTTGGTTCGAGGGAGGTGTTTTTTTTGTTTTTTTTTTTAATTAGTAATTATTGTTATGATTGAAGTTAATATTTTTTAATCTGTTTTGATGTTATGTTTATTTGTCATTGTTTGTTTTCACTATGTTGTTTATAATAGGGTATCATAACTTATAATTTAATGTAGTTTAAATAAATTGAAAGGTTATAACAATTTAATTTATTTTTTATGTTGTGATCTTGTGTTTGGTTTTTATATGAGATTTTACAAATTAACACTTGTATTTTAAGGAGGTTTAAGGATTACGTCTATAGAAAACTATATGTATGTTAATATGTCAAAGAGTGTGCATACAAATTCTAGTTGCATATGGGTGGATTAAATAATTAATAATAAATGCTAAATAATAGAATGAAATAAACTATAAGACAAATTTAGATTTTTTCCTACAAAATTTAAGTATTATTTAATTATGAAATATTTGCATCCGAGGGGCGATGAGCCTAGCTCGATTGGCTAAAGCATCCTTTGGCAAGCAAGAGGTCACGAGGTCTAGTCTCCCCACCGTGCTAACTAGAAAGTACATTAAAAAAATCTATGATTTAGCCACTTTAATTTGTACATTATCAAATATACACTTGGGCTCTCTCCCTTGTTTCTAGATGACATTCTAACTCATTTTTTAAACATCATTCCTCTCTCAACTTATCCAAGAGGAAATGTGAGTCTTTATATTACATATAAAATACAAATACACATTTAATACATGTGTCTTTATACATACATATAAAATGGAATACATACCTAAAAACATGACTAATAATTGATGATGGGCAATAATTTTCAAACCAAAATGTTTATATTGGAAAAGCATTATTCAACAATTTGAATTGATTCAACAAACTAAAGTTTAAATAGAATTCAATTATTTAAGATTAAAATTGATAAAAACTAAAAAAATATATTATTTTTTCATCTTATACAATCCAAAACAATTTTTATTTTCTATCTTTTCAAATTAAACTTGGGCTTTGGTAAGGATATCCCAATAAGATTGCTCAACAAAGTTTAACCAAGATCTAAATTTTATGAAAAATGAACTTTTAAAAATCTTTAAGATTACATATGATTTTGTTTCTTATTTTTAAAAACAATTTTGATGGAAGATAAATAATTTAAAATCAAAATCTTTGCTTAAACCAATTTAGATTGATTTAAGATCTTTAGGTTCAAGTTCTACAATAAATTCAATAATATTTATTATAATTAAATATGAAAATATAAATAATCTATCATTAATTTTAACAATACATATTATTTAAGAATTCTTTTATTTGACTTTAAAATTATTTGAAAATTATTTTATTTTTATATATTTAATAGTTATTTTATTTTGTTAAAAGTTAATTTAAATATTTTATTTTTAAATATATATATATCAAATATGCTTTAAATTTTAGTGGGCGGAAGGGTGGGCTCCCTCGTCGCCCCTCACTTGGGCATATGGTGTCCAGGGTGGATTTGAGGTGGCGGATGGGACGGACTTGAAGACATTGGATTTGGCTTGCTCTTGTCACCTCCAATTCCCTAATTTTAGCCGAATGAAGGTGTTCTTCGCTTGTTTTATCAGTTGCCTCCGAATTTTGTGAAACTTCTTGAGAAGGACTGGGGGCATGCTAGGCTCAATTCTCATTGCGTCGTTAGTGTGACACGTCGGGCACGGTTATCCTCGCATCGTTTGCAGACATGCCAAGTGGAATTCCCATCAATTGCATTGATAATGGTTTTAAGTAGGATGAACGGAGTCCGTATATTTACTCATGTCAAGGACGTTTTCGCTTCGTCATAATCTTGCTCCGTATGCGAAGACTGACTGATCATCATTCGGTTGTTTTAATTGTGCTAATGAAGCCACTTCTAAATCATGGGTTTTGCTTTTTGGTTTTGCCGTCTGTTTTTTTGTTGCAGGGAACAGTTGCCAAAGACTTGCAAATGGCAAGAATTTCGAAGTCGAAATTTGTCATACACATATCAGCAGAAGGTCTGGAATCTTTCGGCGTCGACACTCCAGTTTCTTTAGTGGCCAAGGAGAGGCAGATTGCCTTTCGAGAAGTCACGGATCAGCGGTTAAAGCACATCTTGCTCATGGATGACCCGGCGTCAATTGTTGCTGTTAAAATGGTCCTTGGCAAAGGGCACTTGGAAAGAAATGAATTCGCCAGAGACAATGCGCATATTTCATCCCAGTTTCTTGCCGTGCTCCTAGACCTGGACACCCTGAAGGCGGAGGCCATGGAGATGATGGTTCGCCTGTTCCGGGACGATTTGCTCGGCGGTCTTGAAACGACATTGAAGGCGGCCTTTATAGGCAAAGGTATTTTGCGCCCTGCCGACTTACCTTTTCTTTGGGAGTCTGATGAAGCTGACAAAGTTTTTCCATTTCTTTTAGACCTCAAAGGGCTTGCTTTATCAAGGCACAGAAAGATTGCAGATGTGGCGGTGGATTTCCTGAAGCGAAAGCTGAAGTTGGTGCCGGTGGAAGGGTTGGAGTGGTTGGATGGTTTCATTAGGTTTGCAGAGTTGAATGGTTTCATGTGAATATCGTCAGGTGCTGGTTGATGTCCGTTCTTGGTTTCTTTCGGTCTACAACTTGTTAATGTTGGTAGTTTCAAACTTGAGCAGTATATTTTTTGTTTTTGCTTGTTGAGGCTAGGCCTCTGTTTCGTATCCTCTGTTCCAAAACTTTTTCTTGCACTGGGACTGTATGGAGTTTGTTTCTCCGGGATAGGTTTTTTTGGTTGATGATGGAAATCTCTAATATAATTCCTGCTTTGCAGATGGCTGTAAATTTCTTTATTATCTATAAAATTACCACCTTACGGATCAAAAAAAAAAATATGCTTTAAATTTTATATACAAGACTATCACATAAAATTTCTTGAGATTTCATATCAATTAATGATATTCATATTAAAAAATAAAAGATTTAAATAATAATTTAATAAAAAACATTAATACAAAAATGAAATCCTAATTAAATACAATATTTTTCAAAATATATTAAAAATAAACATCATAAATAATTAAATTACAAAACTGTATCAATTTAATTTAATTTTATAAAAAACATTAATTATTTAATATTATTTGTATTAATATTTAAATAAAAATATATGATATTAATAATATTTTATTATAAGATAATAATTATAATATATTTAAATTTAAGAGAAATTACATAAAATTTGGTATTGATGATTTAAATAATTGACATCTTATAATTACAATTTGCGATGATAATTTGATAAGAAAGATTAATAAAAAAAGTATTAATTAAATATAATATTTTAAAAATAAAAATTATTAAAAGATATTCATATCATAAATGATTAATTTATTAAATTCTAAATTTAATTTAGTTCTATGAAAATATTAATTATTTAAATATTATTTAAGTAAAAAATTATGATGTTAAAAACATTTTATTTTATTGTAAGATATTAAGTATAATTTACTTAAAATTATGAGAAATACATAAAAGTTAGTATTAAAAATCATAGAAATGTTAAATGGTATTTAATTTATTTTAATCTATTATTTAAAATTTAACTTATTTCAATGAGGGCAATGATATGAGAAAGCAATTTTGACAATATGATGCATTTGTTCAAACCAGAAAAAATAATTTTGACTATATGATGCATCTAACCAAATAAATATTACCATACTCAAATATAAAATAGCAAAATGAATGATATAAAATCCTCTAGAATGAAAATTTAATGTAGCCTCAAATGACAGATGTGTAATTATCTTGCAGAAGAAAGAAAAAAGCGTCTGAACTATTTCTTAATCGGGAGAACAAATATTCGCCTCAGCATAACAAGCAAAAATCTTCGAATATATTAAAGACCAGCTAATAATCGTTTTCAACCATGTGAAACGGCCTATAAAAAGGAAAAAAAATATGTAAAGCTTTTCTGGTTGTATCCAGCAAACGAACGACTAGTATGAAACACTATCAGCCTTAAATCCCAATTTCCCTTCCATGAATTTCCAGAAAAACCACGTGATAAACATGATAAGCTACAGCTCTACTTTTCTCTATGAATTATTTTCACAATTACTAAGGATTTCATATCAATTGACCTTATTTATTTATTTTTCTTTGAAAACCTAAACAGAACAGAAAAACAAAGCAAAATTTATCAGTAATACTCAGAGGAGCAGAAGTTACATACCTTGTCTGGTCAAGAAGACGAGGAATTAGCGTTTGCCGCAGTCGTATTGCTCACGAAGTCATTGGCGCCGTGGACTAATGAGAGAAAAAAAGTTTGGAGGTAAAAGGGGAGGAAAAGCTTGCGAAAGTAGGGAGAAGCTTCCCGCTTCTTTTGCTGTGGTTGCCAGCGCACGGGACATTCGCATGTACGTTGCCTGTCAAATCAGATTTGTGTGGCGGTTACTTTCATTTCACGTTTCCGGCAGATTTTTTGTTTTTCAAGCGATTGTAATAAACGTTTTTTTGTTTTT
>VDFB02291699.1:0-13829 GCA_007258455.2 Sequoia sempervirens
GGGATTCTAGTTGAATTGCCCTACTATTACGCCCCCACCCTGCATGGGGACCCTTTTGCGGGGCCCACCCATCCTGATAGACTGAACTCGCCCGGGGCAGCCCCATAGAATTGTAGGGCCCATAGAATTTATAGGGGGTTTCACTCAAGATTCTTATGATTATTCAGAGCGAGCCAAAGAGCCAGACCCTACTACAGACCCATAGCCAGTAACAGTAGATCCTCCAATAGCAGCACCAGGAGCAAAGCCACTAGCAGAGCCCCTACTATTTGAAGGGCCCCTACTATTCTAATGCCTTGATCCAGTACCAGTATATCCAGCAGCCCCTTCAAATTCTATGGGCAGCTTATCTAGTAGTTTACCCAGCACCGGGCTTAGCTAGTGACGTATATGTGGATAAGATCCAAAACTAGCACTAGCAGTATACCTAGGAGCATACTAGCAACATCCCTTGCCATATTGATATCAATACCCAGCATCAGTAGCAGCCAACTACTATGCGACAGGAGCAGAACCAAAGACAGAAGGAAAGACAAGAGCAAGGGTAGCTAGAACACTGTGGGCCGGTGTAACACGCGCAGATTTCTTTTCTCGATCCTGCCTAAAGCGCCAGGGCGTGATCGAGGTAAAGAACCCGATGTTCTAGATCGAGACCCACCAGTTGTTTAACCAGTTGACCGAGCTAAAGCATCCTAGCCTGCAGAGGCTTCAGTAGCAGCTTATCCAGTAGTTTATCCAGACCCATCCAAGCCATACAGCTAATAAGCCGGAACAAGCTTCTCGCTAGCTACCTACCCATCAGCAAGCTTCTCGACCTTCGACGCCCGTAGGGAGTTTGGTTTCCGAGAACGAGATTTGGACCTTAGTGATCAGGATCCACCAGAGCCTGCTGCTGTTCGTGATCCCCTACGGGCCCCTACTATTCTATGGGCCAGACCCAGCCGCCATAAAGCCAGTTCTCGCTACCCACCAGCCATCTAAGCCTTTCTCGCCTTAGCCAATGATCCACCAGTAGATTCTTCAGCAGCCCCTACTATTCTAACGGCCCCTAAAATTCTATGGCCCTAAAATTCTATGGGGATCCAGCCATAGAATTTTAGGGCCGTAGGGGGCAGTTCCAGCAGCGGCTTAAGAAGCACCACCACTAGCAGCCCCTACTATTAGAAGGGTTTAAGCACCACCAGCAGCCCCTACTATTTAGAACGTAGGTACCTAAAGCAGCAGAGCCAGTTTACTACCTAGTTTATCCACCAGCACCATATAATCCTCCCACCCACCCTGCATGGGAGCATCCTAGCTTAGAGCGTACCTTTCCAGAGCGAGCGTACCTTCCAGTTCCGAATCCACCAGCACTAGAACCAGTAGCTTAGCTTGAACCATCAGCACCCCGCTGGGGCAGTGGATCCAGTTGAAGCAGTTACAGGTCCATCCATTGAAGCAGCATGAGTAGCTTCTAGTACAGCTCCCTTAGTTTACCTAGTTCGATCTGTTGAATAAGCACCCGCAGCATACCTTACAGTACCATAGCTAGCAGCAGATACAGAGCCAGAGTCTTATGCTCGTGATCGTGATCCAGTACCAGTTTATTATTCTGTAGATTATGCAGTTGTTGGTTCAGCAGTTGGTTCAGTTGCTTAAGCTGTTGCCTAAAGAAACTACAGGGCTGTTGCCTAAAGAAACTACAGGGCCGTATATGAAGCAGTTTACCCAGTCACATATATAGAAAAAGATCCATACCCATATTTTTCGGAAGACTGTCCAGTAGCATCAGTAGCATAGATAGCAACACCAGCCCAGCATCCCTTACAGTCTATTCTGTTGATCCGGTAGAACCTACTTGGAGAATACCTAGGGAAGAACCCACTAAGGTAGAACCACATGGGAACGGGGGGGTGGGAAGAGTAGCGGCTAGG
Source organism: Sequoia sempervirens (assembly GCA_007258455.2). NCBI lineage: Eukaryota > Viridiplantae > Streptophyta > Pinopsida > Cupressales > Cupressaceae > Sequoia > Sequoia sempervirens. The sequence goes on from VDFB02291699.1 coordinate 1,914, forward strand.
GGATAACTTTGGAAGAAATCCCCTTAGAATAGTAGGGCTGCCTGGATATATATGGCTAACGCTCATGTGCCCCCCCCACCGGCGGCCACCCGAAGGTTGGTTAGTCAGTTGATTCATCAGTGGATTCAGTCGATTAAGTAGTGGATTATGCAATTGAACCAGCAGCAGATACATATCCCCCAGTCGCAGACACAGTTCCAAAGCGAGATCATAGTTGCGGCTGATGTTCCTGTTGTTTACCCCGTTGATCTTGTTTGGACCAGCATCCTTTCTCGCAGAGGCGTCTCTTGTCTAAGGCTAAGTAGTACTTTCGAGCCTCAGCCCGAGCCCCACTATTCTGTGAAGAATGATGCGCCTGGTAGGTCTTCACGACCTACCAGCCGGTGGAGCTGGCCCCCCGAATACAAATCCTAATGCACTATATCCACCCGGGCCCCCCCCCAATAATAATTGGGCGATTCATTTGTGGGAGGATAGCCGCTCAAATTCCCTCCCCCCTGAACGGTGGGCCCCCACTATTCGCCATGAAGAGCACGTTCGTTGGAACGCCCCTACTATTCTAAGGGCATTCCATTGCAAACCATCCGGCAAGGTTGAGGAAGGGGCATTGCTTCCCAGCAAGCAAGCAGAGTTCTTCCGGAACACCGTGGCGGCATCCCGGGGTAGGGGATTCTATACGTAACATGCCAACTAAGTTTTCCGGGTGGGAGGGCCCCTTTAGAATAGTAGGCTAGTTGGCCCCTTTGCCATAGTAGGGGCCCTACACTATTGCTTCCCACCCCCCCTAGCCTAAGGTTCTCCCACCCACCACTAGAATCCCCACCCAACCCGCGCCCTCTCACATGAACTGCATGCATGCAGGGTGTTCATGGGGGAATTATAGATAGGACTGCCAGGGTCTTCCTCAAGCACACCCGGAACTACCTTAGAATGGTAGGGGCCCTCCCGCATCAGTTCAAACATGCGCCCCTTCTATGGGCCCTACAATTCTAAGGGGCTAGAATAAGCATGCATGCGGGGCCTTTGGCTCGAATCCGGTCATTACTACCATTAGTGAAGCCCGTATCCGTATCCAAAACCTGAATGCGGAAGTGCCGAGACTTCATTCCCACTATATCGATTCCCGACCCTACCTCCATTCATTAGCCATTAATCCCATCTGTAGCCCTTCTTTCCAAATTCCCCCTCACCCTGCAGGGGAATCAATACTATTGCTTGAAGTCCCTGCCCTTCCTGCAGGTTAAATCCCTTCTCGATCCTATTCTATTGCGAGGAAGCCCACTTCCCACTCTAATAGACAATATAGTGATGAGCCTCCATTGGATTTCGGCATTGTCTGCTCCCATTGGTTCATTCTCTGCCCTCCCTGCAGTTCTTGCGGGTGCTATAACGACAAGATGAAATCCAATCCGGCACAGTCTTCATCAGGAGTAGAAAAGCTAACAAACAAAAGGAGCCTGGCAGTCTCCCTGGAGGTGGCCCTATGGGTGTGGTGTATGAGACAGCAAGCTTGAATCAACTATTTTCTATTAAAGCAAAGCGTTCGGGAGCGATGGAGTGCCCGAGGGAATGCCAGCACAACCCTGCTCTACTCTTTCCCGGATAGCCAAAAGAGTGGATGTGGGGTCGGGTGCCGGGGTCGCCATTCTAGTAAGTAGGCCCGGAGGTCGACTGACAAGGTTGACGACTGATCAATTGGAACAGCAGAGAGGATAGGGTGGGCTGCTAATCCGTAAACAATAGAAATAGAAATCCTTCTGTTGGCTGGCCCATATCCCCTGACGTTAAGTGCTTTCATGACAAGTCTTGACTGGAGCTGATCGCTCCGGTCAACAGTTCTTCTCCTCCATATCGGCCCTCTCCCTATCATAAGAGTGCCTTCGTCCCTAGGAATCTTCCCTGCTCTCCTCTCCTCGAGTCATTGATCTTCCTTTCGCCCTCGATTTGCTTGCGTGCAATACGTCTATAACATCCCCCCTTGTAGCTCGATTGTAGGGCCCCCTACAATTCTATGGACGAAGATCCTTTCGTAACATGCTGATCGCGCAGCAGGGTGGGATTTATTGTTGCAAGCGGATCTTTAAGAGCTTCAGGCCCGCCGCAACCTCTAGCAGGCTGAAACATGGCAGTGGTTGCGAGAATCATAGTTCCCATGCATGCAAGGGGGGAGAATGAAAGATTCTTATCCCCAACTTCTTCTGTAGGGCGTGTCAGATATCGATCTCTATAATGTAAAGGACTGAACAGCAGAGATCGATCGTCGAACGGCTAAGAATAGTAGGGCGTGCCTGATATCGATCTCTTATCGATCTCTCCTCTAACCCCAGATCGATCGTCGAACATGAACGTGTCTGATATCGATCTCTTATCGATCTCTCCTCCCATTGTTTTGAGTACAGATCGATCGTCGCCCCTACTATGAGATTATTCTGACGACGAATAGTAGGGCGTGTCTGATATCGATCTCTCCTCCCATTGCCCTACTATTCGCCCTACGGGCCTCCCACCCTATTCTCTATTCTATACGTAACATGCCCACCCCCCCCCACTATAGTTATTGTAGGGCGGCTTCTATTGGGGCGGGGTAGCCTTAATTAATGACGCCTGCTATAAGAGTAAGGGTGGGAACTTAGGAGGAGACGCCAGGGGAATTATGAAACGTAATATCAACTCGACCAGGGGTGGGCCGGCAATGTTTAGGCCCCTCCTATTCTAAGGGTGGGAAATGTTGAGGATAGAACAACTATATGGGGGGGGATGGCAAAGGGGCCGTTGCGGGGGGTTGAAGTCGCTGCATCGCTTCGCTCCTGCGAGAAAGGCAGCTCTGAAGACTTCGACGGCATTTGTCTAGGGTTGAGCGAATATCTGTCTCCCCATTACTCGAATAGTAGGGCTTCGTCAAGCTTTGATCGGCAATGAACGGAACGACTACTAAGCGACTAGCTTCCCATTTCTTTCCCGCCCCGGCCGGAGGGGGTCTTTCGTCCATCATACCCCCCCGATCGAAAGTATTAGCTGATCTCTATCCGCCTCGAGTAGCCCTCCTGCATGTGAATGGGCGCGCGAGGGTGCATGGTAAAGATTTCCAGTCCCGTTTTCATCCGCTACATCTCCCTCAAGGCACCGGATCATGCAGCGGTGGAAATTTCTACCATTCTAGCAGCTAGTTGGCCAGTGCCGCCCTCTCCCCTTGGCTAGCTTCCCACCTGGTCGCAGTGGGGACGTAAAAGGGCTTCTCCCTACATCTTCTGTAGTCCTGGGTCCCTCTACTATCTCTGGAGTAGGGTGCGGAAATGTTGAGGATATAGGCTGGGGTGGCCCACCCCGCCTCGGATTTATCAGCTATTCTATCAATTGGCTTCCCACTTCCGATACATACAATCCGGGTGATTCCCTCCCCGAAAATCTTTAGCTAAGTCCTGACCTGCAATTCTCCTACTCCTGGATTGAGGATTGAGACTCGACTTATCGTCTCTACCTCGGCACGGACCAAACCCAGTTCTTTTGATTGGATCTTTTATTCCTACCCGACAATACTGTTGATAAGGGGCCCTTCGTTTTGTAGTAATCCAGTTGATGGGAAGCACGCTTCTAAAGTTCCAGCTCTCTCGTGATCCGGCTCTCCTGATGAAGTACACGGCCGACATCAAACGGCATCAAAGGCAATGGGGAGAATCCTTTCTCGGTATTTTAAAGTCCACCCGGCTATGGAACTACTGGCGTCCAAATCCGACCATTGCGATTTAGCTGAAGCCAACCGATTCTCCCCTGGCCCTCGCCCAACGAATCCCCAGCATCGGGTATCGGTGATGAGCCACTACTGAAGTGGGAGGTCCGAAGCAACCTGTACCTGGAATGTGCGCGGCAGGAGAAGGAGTAGTACTGGCCGGGGATGGCTCATCCCCCACTCCTGACTATGGATAGAGAGAAGGCCGAGAAGGTGGGGTGGAGGCCCCTACTATTCTAAGGGGTGATGCGGCTCACCTGTCCCGGGCTTAATAGTTGCAGGGTGGGTGGGAGGAGATATATGGTCCCGGTCGAGTGCCTTCTGGAGAAGCGGGTAGAGCTTTCTAGCCCGACCTTCCTCGCCACCACACGAACTTCATTGACTGCCTCCACTTCCCGCCCTACGGGGATACCTCGATGATCGAATTCGTTACAGAAGCGTGGGCCCTACTATTCGCCCTATTATTCCCAACCCTGCAGAGACAATTCGAGATTGAGCCCTACCTCTATAGTGCACTCGGAATTTAGAGAGAGGCAAGCTTGATCGCCGGCCGGACGGAGTAACTAAACCATTTGCTGTCATATACGTATTAACAACCATATCCCTAACATTGATTGCTACGGGTGGTGCGACGCCCCCGAAGAGGCCAGTTAGGGATGGATCGGACCAGAGACGATTGATCGCCCCTCTGGGAATATTATTGTGAGACATGGAGAGAATCCGACATTGGGCAAAAAAACACCTCAATGAATGAATCAATGCCTGCCTCTGGATGGATAGGCAGTGAACGAGAGCCTACCATTACTTGATACGGATGTGGCACGAGAGGGAATGAATCAATGGCTATGGTGAGTGGGACCAACCAGGAGTGAGCTGCGCTAAAGCATCAATGGCTATAGCGGCGCCAACGCCCTGGCGAATAGTAGGGGCCTCCCACCCTGCTTCCCCGGCTATAGATTGCCCCACACACGGCTATTCTCCTCAACTCCGGAGGTAGGGGTGGAGTCAACTACTGTTGCAGGTCGCTTCTCCCGACCGTCAAGGAGGTAGGGCCTACCATTCTATAGGCGGGGTGGGTGGGAGATAGTTGGGGGGGAATTCTAGTGCATGCGTTCTCGATTCCTCTCGCGTAACATGCCCCCGAAACTAGAGTTTCCGCCCGTAGGGCCCTCGCGAATAGTAGGGCCCTGGAACTATATCCCACCCGGCATCTTCTATTCCCACCCAACAATAATATAATAATAGGGCAGGCACCCTGCAGAATTCTTCTAGTGATTTGGTTGTTGGAATGCCCTACCCCCCCCCACCCCCCTATTCTAGTTATTGTAGGGGGCTGGGGTAGTGATAGCCAGATTCTATACGTCCTATAAAATGGTAGGGGGGGTGGGAGCCCATAGAATTCCCCTACTATTCGCTTTATAATATCCTCCCAATGCAGGGTGGGTGGCCCTTCAAATAGTAGGGGAGTTGGCCCCCTACCATTTTATAGGACGTATAGAATCGGGGTAGAGGAGAGGGCCAATTATAGAGTCTAGATCATAGGGCTGTGGAGGCAACCTCCGAAAAAACGTTCCAACTAATATTCTCTCCCGCCCACTCTTCCCTTTCTCTTTAGCACAACACTGGACCCTACCGAGGATAGGGGCCCGCTCAACTATAATTGGAATAGATCACTAGAGATGAAGAGCTGGTCTCCAACTAGATCTAATAATTCCGCTTAGAGACAAATCCTTGTGCCGCTCAGAGACAAATCCTTGTGCCGCTTAGAGATGAAGAGCTGGTCCCCATAGAATTGTAGGGGGCCATAGAATTTATAGGGGGAGAGAGCTGGTCTCTTTGACGGCTGGAAGTTCTTCAAAAGTATGAAAAGCTGGAGGGCTTTGTACCATCCATTCCAGTGTGGTTGGCTCGATCGCCCAGGGGCTTGGAGCACTCGTGTTCTTTTCACCGCTCGAAGCTATTGTTACGACCACGAAGAAACGACGAATCCCAACTACGGATACATGAGAGCCGAAGCTGCTAAGGGCATTCCATCCGGCGTAAGCATCTGGATAATCTGGAATGCGACGTGGCATACCCGAAAGCCCCAAGAAATGCATGGGAAAGGGGGTCAAATTCACCCCGACGAAAGTGATCCGAAAATGAATTTGACCTAAAGTTTCGGGGTATGTTCGACCAGAGATCTTACCCACCCGGAAGTAAAATCCTGCGAATAAAGCGAAAACGGCTCCCATGGGAGGTACATAATGGGAATGTGCAACCACGTAATGAGTATCATGCGGAGCAATGTCTAGCCCGGAATTCGCCAGGACTATTCCAGTAAGTCCTCCTATGGTGGACAGAAGGATGGACCCTACAGCAGATGGCATAGGTGTTTTGTATCGTATCGAACCTCCCCACATGGTAGCGATCCAACTAAAGATTTTGATTCCAGTGGGGACAGCTGTGATCATGGTAGCTGCGGTAGAGTGAGCACGCGTATCAACGTCTGGGCCCACAGTAAACGTATGATGAGCCCAAACAAGGAATCCAGGAACACCAATACTTATCATGGCATAAACCATGCCCAGATACCCGAAGACCGGTTTTCCCGGAAAAGTCGATACGATATGACTGATGATACCGAATCCAGGCGGAATCAAAATATACACCTCTGGATGGCCGAAGAACCAAGGGGGATGCTGGTATAAGATCGGGTCTCCCCCTCCAGCAGGATCGAAAGGGGTTGTATTAAAGCTTCGATCGGTTAATGACATGGTAATTGCCCCTGCTAGTACCGGGAGTGATGGTAAAGGTGGGAATGCGGTCACTGGAACGGACCACACAGAGAGAGGTGATCTATGCATAGTCATTCCAGGCCCGCGCATGTTAGAGATAGTAGTGATAAAATTGATAGAACCTAAAATGGGGGAAACACCTGATAGATGAGGACTAGAAATCGCGGGATCAACGGCTCCTCCAGAATGACTGGTAATACCACTTAGGGGCGGATAGACCGTCCACCCAGTGCCGCTACCCACTTCTACCAAGGCTGGGCTTAATGGGAGCGACGGCGAAGGCGGCGACGACCGGGAGGGAATGTTATTCAATCGTGGAAATGCCATGTCGGGTGCACCTATAGGAATCGGAACGAACCAATTCCCAAATCCACCTATCACCGCCGGCATCACCATAAAAGAGGTCATGGAAAAAGCGTGAGCCGTTATTAAAACATTATGGAGTTGATGATTCCCACCAAGAATTTGATCGCCGGGTTGTGCTAATTCCATACGAATTGATACTGAAAAGCATGTGCCCATCACTCCAGCAACGGCACCGAAGATTGAATGGAGAGTCCCTATATCCTTGTGGTTAGTGGAGAACAGCCATCGAACCGAATTCTGAAAAAACGTCAACATCCTCATCTTCATTAACAAATTCAATTCTTATCTCCTGATCAGAGCTGCGAGGAGAACAATGAGGTTTCTTTGGTGAATATTCTACCAAAGATCTCTTCCTCTCGATCATCAAATAGAGATCATCTATTTGGGTGGAAAGGGCCTCCTCAATCATGGGAGTATATGTATGCATCCACTCAGTGTATAACCTGCTGCCGGTTTGCCAAATCGTTATTTAACAATAAGCTACTATAGTGATCAACCAGATACCATTCCACCATTAGTTGGTTTTGACAGGAATGAATTCCACCAGAAGTGGCAGATAGGGCCGATAACAACTCATAGAACATTTTCGATAACGTCATCATACATAACAACGGAACGGAGTAGAGGGTATGGTCTGATTGAACGAGGCCTCTCGGATCAAACTCTTTTGAGTAGGATAATAATAGAATAGTAGGGCCGAGACAGTAGGCATTGAACCGACTGAACCTACGCCCCGCGATTCCCGGAACTAGAATGGAATGAAGCACCCCGAATTCTAGTGGTGGGGGGGACCCAACGGCACTATAGTCCACGGCACCCCCGTAGGGCATCGGCACGGCATAGTAGGGCGGCACTATAGCTGGTTCTATACTCAACTATATTTTAGCCCTACTATTCTAAAGGCTCGATTCTATACGTAACATGCCCCCCCCACTATAGAGGATAGGGCCCCCTACTATCTATCTATCTATCACGATTGGGAAGGAGAGGTTGCGCGCAGGGGGATCACGGAGAACTAGAGCATATAGTTGACGGCCCCCCCTTTATAATAGTAGGGCATAATTTGGCGGGGGGTAAGGCTATGCCAGATTCTATACGTAACATGCCAACCCCTGCTGGCGAATAGTAGGGGCCATAGAATAGTAGGGGCCTTGGGAATAGTTGCCTTCTCACTGCTATCGGTCATAAGTCCATCAGATTGGAGGAATCGGTGATATCGGCCGACAATGGTAATGCCCGATTATATACGTCACATGCCTCCCACCCTAGCTTCGCCACCTAAGGCCAATATGGTCGGCCATTGAATCGAATTCAAGTGGCGAAATGTGAAAATCGATGTCATTTGGTTAGGCGATGTTCCCCCCCCATCTAATTCTGCCCCCCCCCACCACCATTTTGGCCAATTGACCAAAGCGGAAATGGACCTCCCTCCCGCCCCGACCATATTCGCCTTATGGACAGTGGGGTTGGCCAATATGGTCGGTGAACTCTTTCCGAATGAAGGAAAGTTGAAAATGTGACATTGGATGTGAGGGTAGTTGATTGATTGCCCCCCCCCCCCACTATAGAGGTAGGGGCCCTCCAACCCCAATTTTTTCTTTCGGACAGGGCCGAGCGAATCTCATGTGGGGTCCGTCCCACTGGCCCTCCCCCCCAATCGCCTCCCACCGCTTAAATTGAACTCGGATTCGTCACTTCCTGAATTGCCGGTTTCCCGGCGGGCAACCCATCCGAATCTCTGACAAAGTCGAATCACTGTCCCCGGGGATCCGACGAATCACTGTCCCCAAGCGCCGGCTATTCCTTTGGCGCTATAGTTTGCCACATTGGGAGAAAGTAGTGTCGTTCTCTCTAATCAGCGACTTGGATCCCCTCACCAAGCCTACCGGCTCACACTGCACCGCTGCATCCCCCCTATCGGTGTCCCATCCATTTCCATTTTAGAGCCCGGGAGCGAAAGGAGGCCTCTTCGCTGAGTCTGGAAGGAGTGCTTGCCCCAGCGCCATCATCCCCACACCCTAAACGCGTTAGATACTCTTAGCGTTTCATGGGAATGAAACGGCAGTCCGGTGCTTTGCTGTAGTGAAGCGGTGTGGTGGATTGGTGACGCCTTAGCCCAGGTCCGTGAACCGGTATTGCTGCAGACTCTCCCCATGTCTCCTTCCAGCATGGGGAGCTGTGGATCGTCAGCTCTATTCCTTCAAGCTGTCTCCAACGGTCCCGAGAGAAGACAGAAAGAGGATGAAGCTACTCGGAGCCTTCCCCTCATGGAATCATTGAAATACTTTTCGCCGACGACACCTCTCGGCCCAATGCTTGCTAACAAACTGGAACGCTTGCCTCCCCGTATTAACCATCTGGTTGCTCCCTATGCCCAAGGAATTACAGATGCAAGAGATGCGTCTAAAGAGGCAATTTATCACTGACGTTCGTATGCGCCCTGCGCCGCCTAAGCCCCTAGATTGTGGTTACCAATCTCGACGAACCGTACTGAGAAATCGAATCTCGAACGAAGTCCATCAGATGGGAGGCTTAATTTGCGATCTTTAGTTAGCCCGGACAGCAACTTAGCCCATAGATGGGACACAAATTCTATACGTAACATGGCTGGAACTGGATTCTTGGGCGTGACATCCATCATCCATTATATACGTGATATCGATGTTGTCATCAGTCGTATCACGTATATAGTGGAATAGACTAGATGGATGATGGCCTATCTATATATCGGCTCGACCCCCTCTATCTATATGGTTATGGTATGGGGGCGAGTGCATAAATGACCTCGTGCCGACGAACCCTTAGGCAAGCACTCGATGGATCGAGGGAAGAATCAATCTATGCCTCCCGCCCTATATCTCTATCTGGGGAGGGCGAGGCCCCAGCCCCTACTATAGATAGGGATATGTCGATTGATTTATCAATCGAGGGAAGTCGAGGCCGATTAGATATTTACGACCCGATGAACCCCGCCCTGTATAGATAGAGTCTATCAATAGGATAGGGGTCGGGCTCCCCAGCTATATGTAGAGATCCTCCCGAAAAGAGCAGAGCATATAGATGTGATGTTGGCCCCCACTGTATATATATCTCCCGAGTCTATAGCTGAGCCGCCCACTATCCACTATATATATATATATAGCCGTCGGTAGCCCTATGAATTGAAAGGATCGGCCCATATCCCGAACTATAGATAGTCCCGGCCGAGTGCCTGAAGTCTAGAATTCCTCCCCGAAGCACTGGATGAGCTCAATTCCAAGGGGGTCGGTCTATCGGGGGAGGGGTGCCGACTGGAACTATATATGCCGTCGCCATATATAGATATAGAGGGTGCCTTTTCTAAACACCCTCTATCGCCCCCATAGGGGCCTATCAGTTTCTAGGGGAGGGGAGTTGCCAGATCGGCTCGGCATATCTATAGGGCTAGGCTAAAGGGTCTATCTGATGTTACGTGACTATGTAATCAATATAGTCAGTCCAATAATCTAGAATCTCCGACGGCATTTCATTAGATATAGGGCGTGGGATGGGAGTGCGGCCGGACTATACTATGGGAACTAATCCATCTGGGCTCTCGCGTTGCCTATATCTACATAGGTCCCCCCCATATATAGATAGGGGGATAGGGCCGTTGGATAGATAGGGTAGGGTTCATCGGGGCTATATAGTCTAATTTATGCTTTGCTCGGGAGATATATATACAGTGGGGGCCCCTGTCTCTACTCGCTTCTCGATCCCGACTGTATATAGCCCAAGCAAACGAAAAGGAATGCGAGTGTCTCCCTCCCCCTCCCCAGATAGAGGGGCGGGGGAGCGCCCATATCTATAGAGGGGACCTCTTCATTCACAGAGATAGATATAGGGGCGGGGGAGTGCCCGGGGGCCCAACTAACTATAACTGACTATAGACTGCCCAACTATAGATAGCCATAGCCACCACTACGCAACGGCATTTACGCTCGGGAGCCCTATCTATACTCAATCTAAATCCAAATCCCGTTTAGAATAGTAGGGGCCATAGAACCCCCCACCCCTGTGCTTCGCACCCTGGCGAATAGTACGGGCCTTAGGGGCCCTGCCGAATAGTAGGGGCCCAGCTTAGCACTCCCCCAACGGCCTACCCTACTCTATATAGGGGGGTTACTCTCTCTACTGGAAAACACTACTCCCATAGTCCCTCGCTTCGGAAGGAGCATCTCCATGATCCGGTTATTTGCGGCTTATTCATCCATTGGCCCCGAGGAAAGGGAGAACGGCTTCATGATCGGTCTGGAGAGAATCCATGACCATGGATTGGTATCATACTACCATACCACCATACATATTCCATCTAGAGATCGGTACCACCCATTCTCCTCGGATTGGACATGGCTATTCCCATGGATTACTTCCCATCCATACCCCCGGATTGGTAGATCGATTCCCCGCCGTAACTTCTTACTATCGGTACTGGCTCCGGATACTATAGTACCCAAGGAACCCATACCTACCCCTAGCTGTTGGCCCCATACAACCCAGGCATAGCTCCAGAGCCTGTCCCTCTCCCTCGATCTTATATCCCCGGCCCCTCGATCCCTCTTCTATAGCGCCCTACTTATAGCCGCGTAGATCGAGGGATAGGCCCACTTCAGTCAGTTAGGTTAGGTCAGGGCCCTCGATCGACTGCAGTGAGATAGGACTCTATACTCTACATATAGCCTGCAAAAAACAAGGGGGCCCCTGACCTAACTGGGCATGGCATTTCTGCGAACTTCCTAAAGTAGTAAAGGCCCCCCATAGATATATAGGGCCGTTGGTGCGCTCCCATAAGCAGGTCGAGAGCAATATAATATATCACACCACATCCGAGATCGGATAAAACCCGGGAGCCGGGTCGGGCAACCTTAACGAAGAGCGGGGTCGGTGATGAGTGTTCAGGGGTTGGCCGGTAGGGGATGAATTCTAGTCGGCAAGAACAATTATAATGGGGGGTGGGGGGGCCGGGTTGGTTCGCTTTCGGTAATGAACTATAGTTGTCCGCAGTTATTACAGCCATCCCATCCCGCT
>VDFB02291700.1:0-106445 GCA_007258455.2 Sequoia sempervirens
AAAGTGTGCATGGAATTAGGACCAACTGCTTGATACACTTTGTATGTTGCTTGAAAAGCTTTCTTTTTCTTTTGCGGACATTCTTGATGGATACTTTTCCCTCTTTTATTTTTCCCCATAGTTTCTTTGACTGATGGAGTTTGATAGGGATGATCTTTCTTTGTATGCTTTGGTATCCATATGTATTTGATTTGTCCTTCAAGCTTGGCTTCTTTTGCTTTGATAATGTTCTTTATACTTTGATTTAACACTTTCCTTTGGTGTTGGTCCCAATTCGTGGATGGGATGATAGGTGGATGAAGATTCATGGCGTGGCTAGTTGTAGTATTGGAAATGGTTTCACCATAAGGATTCTTCGTGCCCCCTATGTTGACATTTGCACAAGATGAAGTTGCCCCCAGTATTGTGAAAGTAGTACCTTCATGCTTTGATTCTACCTGTTCTGAGATCTCTTGTATAGAATGCACTCTCTAATAAATGACCACCGTAGGTGACGTTTCAATTTGCTGCTCTGCTAACTCTAGATGTTCTATCTGACTTGTTTCTTTGGGCGGATAATGATGGATATCTTTATTCATGATGTCCTCAATCTGAGTTTGGGACATATTCGATCCTGACGTTGACAACTCTGTTTGACTGTAGGAGTTAATAATCTGCTCTTTTTGTGTAACACAATCTTGTTCTAGATGAAGATCATCTATGTGTCCATCCATAGAAAGCATCTCATGGGTAGGTGGAGGAGTATGTGCTACATGGATATGATCATCTTGCATAGATAGGAGAGTGTCCATTAAACTATTGTAGTATCTTGAAGATACAAATTCTTGATTTTGAATGTTTTCAGAATTGCTTTCGGCATGCTTTGGATCAAGTTCTTGACATGGGTCAGTTTCAAAGGATGGACTGCTTACAAATGGTTCTTGGATATTTTCATCATGCCTAGGAAGTGACTTAATATCTTCGTGATCTTTGAGTGGACTTGGATTAGGTGTCGAGTTGAATATTCCTTCAATATCGGCAATCATGAGGTCGAAGGATGTCAATATGCCTTGGAAAGGACCATTGCTAGGCCTTGGTGAAAGACATTGATCATACTTTAGAATAAATTCTTGAGATATGCCCTCTACCTCATTAGGTGATGTAGATACATTTTCAACATGATCATTGGTCGATGCCTCATCGGATAAAGTGAAAATATCTTTATTGATGGATAGATTGTGAACATTGTTTTCAACAATTGCGATAAAGAGATTTCTAATGTCTTCAACCATAGGGTCAAATGATGTTGACATTTCTTGAATTGGATCATTGTTGGGTATTGTCGATGTATTTTGATCATGATTGAGAGGTGACTCTTGACATATATTCATTTGATCATTGGATGGAGTAGACACAACTTCAAGGTGTTCAATGATGGAGTGATCTTGATCTTTGTTCTCAACAGTTGTTGTTTGTTGTGTTTGTGCTCATGTTGGTTGGGTAGCTTGAGAGGCTTGGGCAGCTTGAGAGGATTGTTGCATTTTTCAAGCTCGTCGTGCTTTTTGCTTGGCTAGATATTGTTGGATGGCCTTTTGATAAGCCTGGTGAGCTTTTAGCGCAATGTCATATTGTCTTGCCGCATTTGGTTTTGGTGGTAGTGGTGGTGGATTTGGAATCGTGTTGGATGCGATGATAGGTGGTTGAGATATGATGGGTGTGATAGGGGTGGATGAGATTGGTGGAAATGATGTCTCCACTATGGTACTCACATCAAAATCCGAAGGCAACTTGGCCCCTTGTTTTGCTAATTCAAGCATGTATAACAAAGGGTTGAGTCTCATCATGACATTGATCATTTGATGATTATCCGGATTTTGGAGCATTTCTATCATTTCCTCGCGAGACATTCCAAAAGTAGGATCCTCTCTTTGGTTTTCTTCTTGCGGATTTTGTGATGATGAGAGGGTCAATGGATTGCTTGATTCTGTTGGATTCATTTATGTGTTGGTTTGTTTAAGATTGCTTGAAGCGAGTGTTTCTTTGTTGGCTTCCATACTCTTCTTGTATTGAGATCTCATTAGAACCATAAAACAAGTATCAATCTTCGAGAATATGGGAGATGAATCTCTTGATTCCTTGGATTAATCTCTATTTTATGTCCCAAAGTGAAAGTTTTTAGGATGCCTTTTAGGATCAAATGTGATGATGATAAGATGGTGATGTTTAAAGATGGGTGTTATGGATGTTTTTGGCTTTTGATAAATCTTGAATGAAATACTAGGCTTTGGATTTTTGATTGGTTTGATTTTTGGATTTGGAGATTTTGTCCTTGATCTTGATTTGGATTTTGATTTTGATTTTGAACAAAAAGACCCTAAGATGTTTGATAATGATCTAAAGGATAGTTGTGTTCAAAGGATGATGATTTGGATATGTGTGAGGAGAAGGATGCATCTACCCACACCTACCCAAACAAGATGATTGTTTCACTAAGTATATGGAGAAGGATTCATCTACATACACTAAGCTAGACAAGATGATTTGGTGACTTTGACTAAGGATATGCAAAAGGATGCATTTACACATTCCTAGCCAAAGGTGTTTTGATAAATGTTTTCAAGGACTTAGTCTCAATGATTTTGGTGTTTGCTTGATTTTGTCATAAAGCCTAGTATTTCAAGGATCATTTGTGAGATGGATTTTGATGTTTTGAAAGATGGATGAAAAAGGTTTGATTTGTTTTGATCCCTAGATGAACCTAAAAAGACCACTTTATTTTCCTATACCTAGGTATTGAAGAGCATGCATATGCTTCCTAAAGACCTTTGTAACCAAGGAATGATTTGAACATTTTGGATTTCCAATCAATGATTTGTGCTTTTGGGATTTGGAGTCTTCAACACACATGAAAATTCATTTTGCTTATCTTTGCTTAATGGCTTTATTTTACCAAAAACACTCTCTTTGATTAAAGTTTCAAACTAAGATGTCCAATGTCTTAATTTCTTTAAACCCCACAAGATACTTTATGTGGAATTTCAATGAACTTAAGGCAAGGGTTTTCCTATTGTTTACTCAAGAAGACAAATTGAGGTATAATCCAATGCTTAGGAACCTCTACGGACGTGAATCCGCAGGGAAAGCAGTAACATATGGATTGAGTCAATGATATTTGTCTTCAAGAGGGTTTGAAATTTTGAGAATCATGTTGAATGTTTGTTTAAAAATGTTTTCAATACACACCGTGGTTTTCAAACGTAAGAACAATTACATAAAGCCCTATGGCTGTGGGGTAAGACAATATTTGTTGATTCCCACTTGACAAGTCCAACCACGCTTATCTTTAGCTGATGGTTAGATGTTTGGACCCTTCAACCGCTCCCTCCATGTAGCTCATTAACGCCAATTGGGGCAACCAAGCATCAACACCCATGAAACTCCCATGGCATGCTTTCCATCTCTACTAGAAGACCGTAGTGAGGTGGGGTGGCTTCAGAACGACCGTTCTTGCACCAACAAATAGATTAAGGATTTTGGCAAATTCTAGCACATGGGTTCTAGTAAGGACTTTCCGTTCATGGAGATTGACCCATACGACAAGAGTCCCCTTTCGGATCCATCTTGTCGGAGCCAACCTCGTGATTATGGTGTTTAACCAAAACCCACATTTATATCCCAGCTGGAAATACTCTTGGCTTTAGAGTGTTACCGGTTGAGTCGTTCCCTTGGGTGAGTACTTTTTCCCCAAGGCAGGCCCTCTAAGATAAACAAAAGTGAGCAAAGACACAATCCGTAACTCGATTGATCTTTGATGGCACAAAGAAAGAGAATGTACGCGAAAATGCCCCTACTCACACTCGCACAAGATGTTCAATTTTTAAGCCCAAATTGAAGTGTTTCAAAGCAATAAAATGTATTTTGAGTGTTTCTCTTGCACCCTAGATCGCACGAAGCGCAAGGGGAGAGGATACACACTCAAAAGACATCACACAATTCAAGCACTTGTTCGTTTTATAGCCTTCAAAGCAATTGTGATTTCGTTTTAAGCACCAAAATGAAGTGTGAGTTTTGATTGTTCAATTCTTAACCTCAAACAAAATCTAGTGAGTTTGTCCTAAGATTCATTTTTAAGCTTTTGGTAATGAAAAATCAAATTGTTCATTTTAGACCCAAATGAAAATTAGTGTTCTAAAACGAAAAGATAAACAACTTCGTGAAGTAGTGTTGATCAAACACTAAACTGTTTAAAAACACATTGTGTTTTCAAAAAAAAAATTTCCCCTCCTTTCGTTTTCGTTTGATAGCCTTCTCTTTCGCTTTGTACCTTTTCGCCTTCGCTTTTCCTTGTACCTTCGTTGTTCGTTTGTACCTTTCACTTGCCTTTGTTTGATTTTGGTACCTATTTGGAAAAATTAAGTTATTAAAATCATTTTAAGCATTAACTTGAAATGATTCTTAAATGAAAAAGACTAATGTTTTAAGATAATCAATGAAACATTTTAAGATAATCTCCCAAATATTTTGAGTGATTCAAATTCTACCTAATTATGTTGCATTGAGAATGACAATAGAACAGTAATAAAATTAAATCCTGCGTATTTTAGTCATAGGAAGATGAACTATGCAGCCATTAGAAGTTGACCATAATCTCTGAAATGTGCCACTAAAGTCACAGATCTGCCTTGAAATGGACCATTAAATGCTACTTTGTCAGTGACACTTGATCTGCTAGGAAATCTCTTAAACAATGAGCGAAGATTTGTTTGAGTTGACGTCTTTCCCTTTTTCGCTCTCTACCAACGCCATTGAAATCTCACACCAACTCTCCACGGCTTCTACAATCATGGTCATAACAGATCAACTTTAAATATCACAAGCTCCATGGAACCTGCGCCTTGCGTGTTCTACCTGCACACCAAACTTAAATGCCACAGAAAATATTCCTAGTAGTAGACAACTTTGAAATCAGGCTGCAACTAAAGCAACAGTTGGCATGCATTGAAAGTTTAATAGCCATTATTCTGGACGAGCGTGTGTCTCTGAAAGTGCATTCAACTGTCTAAGGGATTAACTGTTTAACTGGTTAAAGCACATTTTCTAGATTTCAAAATGAATCAATTTCTTCAAATCCTTATCCTATGCCTCTGCAACGCACAGCGTACTTTTGTTTCAAAAAATCTTTTATACATTAGAGATCAAGACTATTTATGTATCACTTAAAAAGAAAAAAGAAAAACGCCAAAGCTGATGGAGAATAGTGCCATAAAGATCACACTTCGCAGCAAAAGGATACAATGGAATAGGAAACACAGTCATGGGAGACTAAAAATGTGGTCTATTGAATTTAGAATGGCCTCCTCTATATCGAAAATGCCTTCACCTTTTAAAGCGCATCCAGAGTAAAGTTGGAACTACACAGCTAGCATGTGAACTGGTTGACAGAATGCCTCATGGACTATTTAACAGACAAGGCACGCGGACTGTTTAACAGAATGCCAAAATGTGGTTGTATAGACAAAGTGCGCAGACTGTTTGATAGTCCAGAAGTATGGACAAAACACGTGAACTGTTTGATAGAATGGCTCAAAAGAAATATGGTCTCAGAGAATGCAATGATTGCGTGATATGCACAAAATGGATTTGTTGAAAAGGCTTTAGTAATTTTCAAGAAAAATCAGTTTACAGCTTACCATCGCCATATGTGCCTATGCCAGGATACACTCTTTGGAAGATAGGTATACAAAATGTGGAGACACAAACAAGGCGTGCTGACTATTTGAAAGAGTGCCTGAAAGAGTTGTCATCTCAAGGATCGCAATGGTTGCAGGGTACACCCAGATGGATTTGTTGAAAAGGCTTAAAAAGATATTTCACCAATATGTCCATGCCTTTTCTGTTTTCTTGTTGTGCCAATACTTTCACCCTACACTCTCGCCTGTTCAACAGACACAACCATTGAAGGCGCTGCCAAGATCAATGTCCAGATAGTTCGTTGTATCTGTTCGAGTCCAAAGTACAAATGTTAGCTCATAAAACAGGTAGGATGACAATGGAAGATTGAAAATTTTATTAAAATATCATATCACAAGTGTATCAGATAAATGCGTTCGTTTTCTTCTTAAAAGCTTTGGAGCGAACAAAATAATTTTAATATTAGTGTCAAATAGACTACGAAAAATAATCAAGAGATTCCCTGCAGACAAAATCAGAAAGCTAAGAGATAGTGTTCAACAGAGATACGGTGTTGTTTGCAGTTGGCAGGTTTCAAATATACGAGCCAAAATGTCAGTTCAAAATAAATGTGAGTGTTAAACCAAACCAGTCATTAGTTCATTTTATTTATTTATTTATTTTTTTAAACAGGCGCAGCAAAGCTTCAGACTCAACATACTTATTTCTGCTAGCATTCAACATTATAACAATGATAAATAAATAGCTTGTTTCTCCATTCAAGGATGCCTAAAGACAATCCTGCACAATCCTAGTCAATTAGGCTAAATTTGGCAGTAACCCACACACGTTTTCATCAAAAAGTCAGTCACATTAAAGATCAACATTGGTCATATCAGATTTCTTAGCAGTAAAATGCGGAAACAAAACGTTTAAGCATGGGATATTCATCACACAAACAGTGGCAATATATGTATCTAACCATGAGCGAAATGAATACTTATGTTGCCATTATCTATTTAAAGAGATATTGCCCTCCTTTTAGCGCCACAATGAAGTACCCTAAATCTGCATGTAAGACCAACTTCAAACACTTATTAGAAAGGTTAGTCTAAACACACAAATCTGCAAATACCTCCATGAAATAAAATACTTATGCTAAAGAAATGCCACAAGTAACAAAAAAAACATCAAGAAGACATTTCAAAAGCATGATAATCACCTATTCCATGTTGGATTGGTGTCACATGTGCTAGTGACCCTTTCCCAACCCTTGATCAAAGCTCAAGTTGTGTAAATGATGGAGATGATGGAGTGAAATGGACAAGATCAAATCTCAAATGAAGAGAGTAACCTTGCATAAAATTGTGGAGGATTTGATAAGAGATGAAGCCTCTATTTTATAGATTTTCAAAATGCTAAGTGTTGAAGAGAGACCAATGTGGGACAAAGATCAAGCCAATAAGATAAGGCCACTTGTCAAGTGATGATAGGCCAATGGTTGTGCAAGATTTGGGAAGAGTGCCCATGAGAGGGAAAATTTGAATTCAAATTTTCCAATAAATGTTGAGTTTGACTTTGGAAGGGGACATGTAAGAGGCATTTAAGGCCTCATAAATGCTCTGTTGGGTGTACATGTCCACTTGGGGGGAGATTCAAACTTGGAGAATATTCTCCCTTTGCCAAGTTGAAAATAAAGATTTTGATAAATCAATTAAATGCAATTTCATGTGCAAGTGGCCAAATCTAGAGAATGCAAGTGGGATGGGATTAGCATTAGATCAGGATTAGATTAAATTAATGATGATTAGGCTGATTTGACCAATTTGACTTGATTTAGGGATTTAAATCAAATCAAAGGGAGATGAATGATGATCTGAGATTTAATTAAATAAATGATTGATTTATTTAATCAAAGAGATGATGATAGGATCAAGTTTGATTTATTTTATTTAAACTGGTGACTTTAGGAGATTGATAAATAAACTTGATTTATTTGTCGAATGAATGCATATGACCTAGTTGAATGCATTATGTCAATTTGACGTGTCTACAATTACAACTTGAAATTCAAATTTCAAAAGTACATTCAAAAATTAGTATCTTCTAGAAAGTGTGCCAACTTCCGAGAACCATAACTTTTAATCTAGGGCTCCATTTTTCAAACCGTTTGAACCATTGGAAAGGTCTCAGAGTCAAGAATGTACTCAAAATTTGCTATGTCAATTTTGGCAAGTTTTGGGGCTGTTTCGAGACTGTTAGTGCCTCAAATTTGACCTAGAAGGTTTTCAGGTGCAATTTTGGGAGACTAAAACTATAATATCTTTCAACCTAGGAATAGAAAAGCAAAACCATAAGTTGGGAATTACATTATGATAAAAAGGGTATCTAGAAATGAAAAAATCTAAGAAACTACCAACATGAAATGAAACTCTTTTTTTGGGTGATGCAGGATTGCCCTTACACCACTGGATGCTCCTACATCAATTTGAACCAAATATCAAACAACCATTCTAATGTTAAAGCTTAAATTTTTGTATTATAAATTCAATTACAAATTGTGTATTCTAATCCTTATTTTTGTTTTCACCACTTTCAAAAAAATACGTATACAATGTTTACAATTTAGAAACCACGGTAAGACACTTTATCAAATTATCAATAACTCTGCTCCTTGACATTCACAAAGTTCTCCCTTCACCAATTTCTTCTCTTAATTTCTCTAAATTGTAGTTTAAAATAGTAATTTTTATCCTTAGAGAAAAATAGTGATACACTCAACATTTACACCCAAATATTCTCAAACTTACTATAGATCTTGTTCTATGAGTTTTTCCATGTTTTGTCTATACAAATCTCTGATCATCTTCCATATAATGGCCAAATTATTCACTGCATCCTTCTTCACTTTTGTTGTCATGATCATATCTATATATTTTCTTTCTTTTTATTGTTGTAATCACATATGTAGCTTCTATATTGTTGCTACTATTTCAAATTTCTTATTGTATCTTCTCTAAAAATTTTAGCATCCTCAAACTAATATATTTCATCTCCAATCATGATTTTATATTATTCAAGGTCTTGGTGCTCACTAGTAGCAAGGGCTTCAACACCAACGACCTTGCAGTTGTTGTTGTTCATTGCATGTATATTATAGAATTTGATATAGATATTTTTACGTCGAAGGTGTTTCATTATTTGAAGTTCATGAAGCTTCTTTTGTCTATGAATATTGAGGATTTTAGATAGACTATGCAAAATTATTAAATGAATCTCAACCGTTTATCATTTTCCACCTTTTTTTTTACTATTTTTGACCGTTTTTATTGCTTTGCCCACCTCCATTGGTTTCTGCTCCTCCAAACTCTTCCTCACTTGTAAATTGACCTTTCACTTCTCCAATTTGGTGAGCTGCAACCTGTAAATAAGGTTTTGACAAGGGTTTTAGATTATGTTTATGAAAATGAAAATTATGGCCTAGATCCTAATAATGAGCACATTTAAGTTTTAATATTACAACATCCTTTATCTTACATAGTTAAGTATATATTAGCATAATGAATATATAATGTATATTTTATATAATACAAAATAAATTAAAAATAATATAATTATACTAATTATTATTATTATTATATATTTTATTCTTTAACAAAACTATTAAATATATATGTAAAATTATTATAATTAATAATTATTATATTTTTATAATACAAAATATAATTAATATATTATATGTTTTATATAATATAGATTAAATTATATATAATATAATTATATTTATTATTTTTATTATAAATAATAATCTATAATATAAATATGAAATTATTATAATTAATAATTAATATATTTTATATAGATCAAATTAAATTAATATATAAATTTTTTGATAGTTTAATTGATCTTTGGAGAGATTTGGAAAAAGAAAGAGAGATAGAGGGGGAGACAATTCTATATAGAGAGAGGTATATATACTAACACTTGCACCTAAAGGAGGTTCAAGGATTATGCCAATAGAAAACTATATGTATGTTAATATATTATGGAGTATGTGTTTGTGTAAGGATGCACTGCATGTGGCTAAATTAAAAAATTAAAAACAAGTGCTAAATAATAGAATAAAATAAATTTAGATGAATCCATAGTTTTTCTTTAAAGAAATTAAGTATTATCTAATTATGGAATATTTGCATACAGATTTAAAACATAAACCTATACAAATAAAAAAAATTGCCATCAAATTGGCAAAAAATACTGCAAATAGAAATAGAATGTTCCCATCTAGTTGTCAAATCAATATTTATCTGGCTTTTATGTGATAAGTGAGATTTTGGAGGCTTTTACCTTAACTTGTTTACCATTAAATGGCAGCTAAAACTTGTTTTCCAACAACTCAATAGTGATTTGCAGGAGCGAGACTTGTTTCATACTCAAATCTCACACTATACATAGCCTATCAACTAATAAAAAGAGAGAAAATCTAAATATAGAGAATGAGAGATAAAGAGCATTGGGTCCACACACAATCTTGAATCATCCAAAAAAATTTCTTGTTTCAAAGTTTTGCTTGTGCCAATGTATGACGAAAGTTTCATAATACCAATTTAAGCATCTCTCTTCAAGAAGTACTCATATTGGAAAGTGCCAGATTAAGAAGAAAAAACATGGTAATTAGAAGATTAGGAGGTGCTTAATTTTGAAATAATAAATGTTGATCTGAGAAGAGCATGGGTTACCTAGAAGATGAGTGGTCGCCCGCTTTGCACCCCATCATCTTTAAACAATAGAAGATTTCATTTGCTTAGGGGAGAGGCAAGGAGGCAGGTGGAAGGAGGAGAGTAGGAGAGGAGGGTGACAAATGAAAGTGATAGAGAGAGCTGCATAGGAATGCAAAAACCCCTCCCCTCCATGCCCACGCCATAGAGTTTGCAATTTTAAATGAAAATTAGAAATGGCAGCGTAGGAGAGGCTGCAAAAAAACTATTACATAATGGGCATGTATTCAAAGTGAATTGTAACTTGCAAATTTGAATCACACCAATCAATGGTTAATAGTATATTTAACCTACAACAAATAGGATAAGATTTCATGCACAATTGAGGGTTGTGTTGACTGCAATGTTGGAATATCTAATTTAGAGTTGCAATAGGAAAATATATTAAATGCCCCATCAGATGAATTCAAATTTGGTTTATTCCCTCCTTTTTGTGTCTAACCACCTTCCTAGACAACAACAAATTAATTGTGGTGGTTGAATTTAAATTGGGCGCCAGTTTTTGGAAAGGCAAAAAAAAGACAAAAGAAGAATAGAATGTTGTATTCTAGAGACAAAGAATGTGAAGAGATAGCTCGACAGAAAAAGGAATGTTCAGCAAAACTATAGAAGAAGAAGCTCAGGAGAACCTACAGTAGTAGAGGACATTAACAGTGCTCCAGTGCTCCGGAATGTTTCCAGCACGCAGCAACAACACACAGAAGGAAGATGCTATGGAACTAGCATAGTTTTTTGTATGAAGAATGTACAGAGCTCTTGCTTTGAGTTTTTGTCAGTAAATTTTTTGAATGTAATCCTTTTGTTGAAATAGAAAATTGAATATATATATATATATAAAAATATTTTTGTCTCCTTGTGTTTGTCTCCTTTCAGCTGTGCATGTTTTCATTCTTTTCCCACTGTAGTTGGGTTTCTTTTCCCAATAGAATGGTATCAAATCCCTAAGTTTTTTGGGCATTTAGTTTGTTAAAGCCCTAGCTTTGTTCTTAGGCGTGCAGTTACAGAACTCTAGTTTTTGGGTATTTGGGTAAGCCCTAGTTTTCTAGGCAGTGTAGAAAAGCCCTAGATTTTATCTGGGTATTTGTTGTTCTTCCCCCATTTAGCAAAATGGCTGGAGGAGACAATAGGAGTTGGCAGCATCCACCTATATTTGATGGAAAAAATTATGATGTTTGGGAAAAGAAAATGAAAACCATTTTAGCAGTAAATGATTTGTGCGAGTTGGTTGCAAATGGGTTCATAGATGTGACTGACCCAAATACATTTGCAGCATTGAGCAATGCTCAAAAGAACCAGTTGAAGGAGACAAGGAAAAAAGATGCCAAAGTCCTCAATCTGATTGAGGTAGCCTTGACAGAGGCTATCTTTCCTTGAATAGCAACAACTAGTTATGCAAAAGAAGCATGGGAAACACTTCAAACCACTTGCAAAGGGTCTGAGAAAGTCAAGTCAGTAAAAATCCAGTTGCAAAGGAGAGAATTTGAGACCATGCAGATGAAGGATAGTGAGTTCATTTTAGATTTTCATACAAGGGCTTCCACCTTGATAAACCAATTGAGGATAAATGGAGAAACCATGGAAGAGCAGAAGATTGTGGAGAAGATTCTCAGAAGTTTACCCACAAAATTTAACCCGGTGGTTATTGCCATAGAAGAGGCAAAGGACCTCTCAACATTATCCGTTGATGAGTTAATGGGTTCACTTCAAACCCATGAGCAACACCTAAATAGGTTTGAAAATTCCTCCCAAGAACAAGCCTTCAAAGCACAAACAAATGTGAGAGGCAAGGGAAGAGGAAGAATTGGAAGAGGAAGAGGTCAAAGAGGGAGAGGTAGAGGCAACTCTAGAAGAGGGGGCTCAAACAGTCAGGAGGAGGCAAACACCTCCCGATCAGACTTCCAAAACACAAAGAAAAATAGCAGCTCGAATCAGAGATCTAATAAGAGAAATGTGCAGTGTTACTACTATCACAAGTATGGTCACTATGCAAGTGAATGTAGGAAGAAACAACGTGACCAAGGGAGTCAAAATGCAAACATGGAAAACGAGAACAAGACTAAAAATGAAAAATAGTGTCAAGTGTTCATTGCATGCAATCTTGCAGAACAAAATAGCACTGAAGTTTGGTACTTGGACAATGGTTGTATCAACCACATGAGTGGTAATAGGAATTTATTTGCCTCCATTGATCACAACATTAAGTCTGAAATCAAAATGGGAAATAATGAGAAAGTTCCAGTTATGGGCAAGGGCATAGTGTGCCTACAAACCAAGCATGGTGAAGAAAGACACCTTCATGACATCTTCTATGCCCCATGAATGAAACACAATCTCTTAAGCACTGGAAAAATGGTCCAAAATGGATATAGAGTGCTAATGAAGAAAGGGGAATGCATCATCTATGATAGAGATGGAAGCAAGAAAGTTATGGTAGCGGTTCAAATGACAAAGAACCGAATGTTTCCTCTTAAAATGCAAATCTCAGCATAGTCAACAGGCTTGCAGCAGTCAGCCTTCAAGACAATCATCCAAGACCCATCCAAGCTTTGGCATTTGAGGTATGGACATATAAGTTATTATAGTTTAAATATTTTAGCTAAAAAAGATATGGTTAGGGGCCTACCAACAATTGTAGAGCCCAATGGAAAGTGTGAAGCATGCATCCTAGTTAAACAACATAGGCAACCTTTTCAATCAGGGAATTCTAGGAGAGCTAGAGCACCATTAGAGTTGGTGCATTCAGATTTGTGTGGTCCCATGAAGACCGCAACCCTAGGAGGAAATGTTTATTTCATGTCACTCATAGATGACTATAGTAGAAAAATATGGGTGTATCTTTTAAAGAACAAATCAGATGCATTTGAGAAATTCAAAAAGTTTAAGGCCTTGGCTGAAAACAAAAGTGGCCATTATATCAAAGTCCTCAGAACGGATAGAGGGGGAGAGTATATCTCTCATGAGTTTATGAATTTTTGCAAGTCTCATGGTATTCAAAGACAACTCATAGCCAGGTATACTCCACAACAAAATGGAGTGGCTGAAAGAAAGAATAGAATCATCACGGAGATGGCAGCAAGCATGTTAAAGGAAAAAGGTTTATCTAATGAGTATTGGGGTGATGTTATAGCAACCAAAATATACATTTTAAATAGGTGTCCCACAAAGGTCATTTGTAATAGGATCCCACAAGAAGCGTGGACAAAATGCAAATGGATTGTTGAGCATTTGAGAATATTTGGATGTGTGGCATATGCACTCGTGCCAAAAGAGAAAAGGAAGAAATTTGATGAAAAAGGTGAAAAATGCATTTTCATAGGCTATAGTGAAGAATCCAAAGCCTATAGATTGTATAATCCCATCACCAAGAAAGTGGTGATCAGCAGGGACATTGAATTCATTGAAAATGAGTCATGGGATGGAACGGTTGATAACAATACAGGTATTTCAGTCTCAATACCTCTTAAGGATGAAGAAGCTGCAAAAGGGAGATGCTCCAAAACTTTACAGCAAGGTAATAGTTCAGAAAACAACAACAGTAGCTCCAGAAACTTTTAGCAGGGAAGTTGCTCCAGAAACTTCCAGCATGGCAGATGCTCCGGAAGTTCACAACAACAGTCTTCTTCATCAATCCAATAGTCAAGTAGCTCCAAAAATTTTGATCCTACACTTGCATCATTGATGCCATGAAAGACAAGAAGCATGAGGGAAATTTATGACAGTGAAAGGTATGAGTTTGACGAGAATTCCAATTTTGCTATGTTTTCTTATGGTGATCCAATGTATTTTGAAGAAGCCATGAAGGAGGAAAAATGGTGTAATGCCATGATGAAGAAATGGATGCTATAGTGAGAAATAAAACATGGGAGCTCACTGATTTACCCAAAGGGAAATCAGTCATTGGAGTTAAGTGGGTCTATAAGACCAAATGCACTGCTGATGGTAAGATTGAAAGACATAAAGCAAGGCTAGTTGTTAAGGGATACAAATAGCAGCCTGGAAGAGATTATGATGAAACATATGCACCAGTTGCAAGGCTGGAAATAGTGTGGGCAGTTTTAGCAATTGCAGCCCAACATGAATGGAAAGTATTACAAATGGATGTGAAATTAGCCTTCTTAAATGGTGTGCTAAAAGAAGAGGTGTATGTGGAGCAGCCACTTGGCTATGAAGTTATAGGGAAAGAAGAAAAGGTCTACATCAAGGCGGCCAATGGTGAGATTCTTATTGCTATTTTGTATGTAGATGATTTAATTTTCATAGGAAATAGTAATCTTTTCATTGCTGATTTCAAAGAAGCAATGAAAAATGAGTTTGAAATGACATACCTAGGTTTGCTAAAGTATTTCCTAGGCATAGAGGTCCAACAAACAGATCATGGCATCTTTATTTCAAAAACAAGTTATGCTAAACAAATCTTGAAAAGATTTAGAATGTTGGATAGAAAACCAACCCCAACCCCAATAGCTACAAGTCTGAAATTAAGCAAAGAGGACAGTAGCAATAATGTTAACCCAACCCTCTACAAGAGCATGGTTGGAAGCCTCATGTATTTGATAGCAACAAGACCTGATTTGATGTATGCAGTAAGCTTGATTTCTAGGTTCATGGAGCAACCTAAGGACACACACTGGCAAACAGGAAAAAGAATTCTGAGGTATGTCAATGGAATGAAAAGCTATGACATTATGTATACCGCATCAAATGAGTTTCAGCTAGTTGGATACACAGATAGTGATTGGGTAGAAAATGTAGATGATAGGAAGAGTACTTCGAGATACTTGTTCCACATGGGCTCAGGAGCAATATCATGGGCATCAAAGAAGTAGCCCATAGTTTCACTCTCCACATCCGAAGCAGAATATATAGCAGCAAATGCAGCAGCATGTTAGTGTATTTGGCTTAGAAGAATCCTTGCTGATTTGAATGAGCAGTAAGAAGATGATACAACCATATTTTGTGACAATGTATCCTCTATTGCATTGACAAAGAATCTCGCCTTTCATGGGCGAAGCAAGCATATCGAAATTCGATATCATTTCATAAGAGAGTTGGTTGAGCATGGAGAGATTCAACTTCATTATTGCAGATCTAAGTAGTAGCTCACGGATATTTTTACAAAGGCATTGTCAAAAGAATCCTTTGAATGCCTAAGGAATAGGCTTGGTATGCAAGAATGCTCTGGAACTTTGGTTCTGGAAGAAACAGAAAGAACAGATGCTCTGGAACTTCGGTTCTGGGAAGCACAGAAAAGTGCAGATGCTCCGGAACTTCAGTTCTAGGAAGCACAGAAAAGCGCAGATGCTCCAGAACTTCAGTTTTAGGAAGCACAGAAAAGCACAGTTGCTCCGGAACTTTGGTTCTAGAAGACACAGAGAAGGACAGATGCTCCAGAACTTCAGAAGATAGTTCCAAAATGCAAAATAGATGCACACAGGCATGCTCTGGAAACTTTGTGCTGGTGCTCTGGAACTTTTGGTCCGTTGCTTTGACACTTTTGCAGAGTAATGAACGCCGAACACTTTGCTCTGGATGTTTTGTGCTAGAATGATAATGAAGGGAAGAATGGCTCAAAATTAAGGGGGAGTGTAGGAATATCTAATTTAGAGCTACAACAGGAAAATGCATTAAATTCCCCATCAGATGAATTCAAATTTGGTCTATTCCCTCCTTGTCGTGTATGACCACCTTGCTGGACAACAAAAAATTAATTGTGGTGGTTGAATTTGAATTGGGCACCAGTTTTTGGAAAGGAAACAAAAAGAAAAAAGAAGAATAGAATGTTGTATTTTGGAGACATAGAATGTGAAAGAGACAAAGACAAAAAAAGGAATGTTCAACAAAACTACAGAAGAAGAAGTTTAGGAGAACTTGTAGTAGCAGAGGACATTGACAGTGCTCCAATGCTCTAGAATGTTTCCAGCACATAGCAACATCACACAGAAGGAAGATGCTACAGAACTAGCATAGGTTTTTGTATGAAGCATGTACATAGCTCTTGCTATGAGTTTTTGTCATTAAATTTTTGAATGTAATCCTTTTGTTGAAATAGAAAATTGAATATATATATATAAATATTTTTGTCTCCTTGTGTTTGTCTCCTTTCAGCTATGCATGTTTTCATTATTTTCCCATTGTAGTTGGGTTTCTTTTCCCAACATGCAATGGTGAAGATGGACACTGAGAAAAGTCACATCCAATAAAGGAAGGTTGGAATTTGCGAACCTCGAGTAAGGATAGTAGAAGACATGTAAGTTGCAGATTTGAAGGGATGCACATAAAGTGGAATGACGCCATATTAAATGGCATGATGAATAAAATGTAAGTGTTTAAGCAGTATGAAAATTCCAATCTGTAGAAAAAGGTGTGAGGAAAAACGAATACAGTATGAAGGAGAAGTGTAAATCAAAGAACACTAGAGCTAAAGCACATTGAGTAGAGTGTGAATGGTGCATGAAAGTTAAAGAAAGACAGATGTAAAGAAAATTTAAGAGACTGAAGGGACAGATAGCATATGGATACCTTGTGGGTTGTGTGAAATATGGGGTTGTAGTTGAAGCATGAGGTGAGATTAGGAAAACTGAGAGGGTGCTTGAATTAAATTTTTTGGAGTGATTGTATGAGGAAAACGAAAGGTCAGAGTGAAGAAGAGACTAATAGAAGTCACAAGAAGAGGAATCTGGAGCAACTTTGGAATTTCTTGGAAATTTAATTGTAATTTTCTTGAAATCTTGAATAAATAGAAGATATTTTAGTAGCTTGGTGTGAAATTGTAATAAATTTTTAAATTGACATAATAATTTGTTGATTTATAGAGTTAATCATTTTTCTAAGCCTCATAATCTGAGTTTTGTGGATTTGAGTTGAGTTTTTTTTTCTCATCTTCATCAATTGGAATCAGAGCCAGAGGTTTTTATTTTTTGGATAGAGCACTGAGAGAGAGAGAGGTGGTTTGCATCAGGACCTATGAATGGAGAGGAGAGTGAGTAGAGGTTTTAGGGCACAAGAAAATCACTGAATGTGAGGTAGCTTGTGATGAAACCTGTGGATAGTAGAAACATGATTGAGGAGCTCAAAACTACTGTTGTAGGTGTGTAGAGTCCTTAGCGGCTGAGGGATAGAAAGCAAAGAGTTGGAAGTATGAGAGAAACTCAAAAGTATCGTTGTAGGTGTGTAGAGTCTCAAACGATTAAGAGAGGAAGATGTAGAAGAAAGTGTTGAGGAAGAGATAGATTATAGTAGATGAAATAGAATGTTCGTGAGGTAGAGGTATGATTGAAGTATGAGGTTGCAAGGGTTGAGAGCAGTGAAGACATGCTAGAGAAAGGCATGGAGAGAAGAGGAGCTATTTGGTGGAGGAGGTTGGGCTATTAGTGAAGGAGTTTGATAGAGATTGTTTGCAGTCTTGAAGGGTGGTTTTACCTCAACTCCACCTTTGTGAGCCCATGCTCACAAAATTTTTACCCGACGTGTCTATATAGGAGTATCTGAGTCCACATGCAATCCTGTGTCACCCAAAAAAAATTGTTGTTTCAATGTTTTTCTTGTTTCAATAGCATGGAAAAAGATTTATAATACTAATTTAGGCATCTCTATTCAAGAAGTATTCAAGATATTTTATTGATCATTCATTAAAGCACAACAACTCACTGAACAAATTTGGCATTATGATGGAAACAATAATAAATTGTTATTATAACATCTCTTTGAGCTATATTTTTGTTGTCTTCTACTCATATTGGAAAGTGCCAACTTAAGAAGAAAAAATACATGGAAATTGGAAGATTAGGAGGTGCTTAATTTTGAAATATTAAAATGTTGATTTGAGAAGAGCATGGGTTAGGAAGAAGATTAGTGGTCGCCCACTTTGTACCCCACCATGTTTAAACGATAGAAGATTTTATTTGCTTAGAGGAGAGGCAAGGAGGTGGGTGGAAGGAGGAGAGTAGGAGAGAAGGGCAGTAGCTGAAAGTGATAGCGAGAGCTACGTGGGAATGCAAAAACCCTTCCCCTCCATGCCCATGCCATAGAGTTTGCAATTTTAAACAAAAATTAGAAATGGTATTATAACGACAATGTAGGAGAGGCTACGACTGAATTATTACATAATGAGCATGTATTCAAAGTGAATTATAACTTTCAAATTTGAATTGCACCAATTAATGATTAATAGTGTATTTAACCTACAACAAATAGGATAAGATTTCATGAGTAATTGAGGGTTGCACTAACTACAATGGTGAAGATGGACACAAAGAGAAGTCACATCCAATAAAGGAAAGTTCATATTGGATTTTGCAAAGCTGGGGTAAGGATAGTAGAAGATGTGTAAGTTGCATATTTGAAGGGCTACACAGAAAGTGGAATGATGCCATATTAAATGGAATTATGAATAAAATGTAAGTGTTTAAGCAGTATGAAAATGTCATTCTACAGGAAAAAGGTGTGAGGAAAAATGAGTACAGTATGAAGGAGAAGTGCAAATCAAAGAACCCCAGAGCTAAAGCACATTGAGCAAAGTTTGAATGGTGCATGAAAGTTAAGGAAGACAGATGTAAATAAAATGTAGGAGATTGAATGGACACATAGTATATGGATACCCTGTGTGGTGTGCAGAATATAGGGCTACAGTTGAAGCATGAGGTGATATTAGGAAAATAGGGAGGGTGCACAAATTAAATTTTTTGGAGTGATTTTATGAAGAAAACAGAAGGTTAGAGTGAAGAAGAGACTAATAGAAGTCACAAGAAGAGGAATATAGAGCACCCTTAGAATTTCCTGGAAATGTAAATGTAATTTTCTTGAAATCTTGAATAAATAGAGGTTATTTGAGTAGCTTCGTGTGCAATTATAATCAATTTTTAAATCGACAAAATAATTTGTCAATTTATAGAGTTAATCATTTTGCTAAGTTTGATAATCTAAGTTTTATGGATTTGAGTTGAGATTTTTTTTCTCATCTTCATCAATTGGTATCAAAGCCAAAGGTTTTGAGTGTATGGATAGAGCACCGAGAGAGAGGCAGTTTGCACCAAGACCTGTGGGTGTAGAGGAGAGTGAGTAGAGGTTTTGGGGGTGCAAGTAGATCATTGAGCATGATGCAGCTTGTGATGAAACTTGTGCACAGTGGAAGTGCGATTGAGGAGCTCAAAAGTACCATTGTAGGTGTGTGGAGTGCCAAGTGGTTGAGGGTTGGAAATGCAAGAGAAGCTCAAAAGTATGGTTGTAGGTTGGTGGAGTCCCAAACGGTTGAGAGTAGAAGTTGTAGAAGAAAGTGTTGAGGAAGTGATTGATTACAATAGATGAAGTAGAATCTCCATGAGATCAAGGTATGATTGCAGCATGGAGGTTGCAAGGGTTGAGAGCAGTGAAGACATGCCAAAGAAAGGCATGGAGAGAAGAGGAGATATTTAGAAAAGAAGGTCAAGCTATCAATGAAGGAGTTACTTGGAGATTATTTGTAGTCTTGAAGGGTGGTTTTACCACTCAACTCCACCTTTGTGAGCCCATGATCACAAATTTCTTACCTGTCGTGTCTAATGCAAGAGCATCTGGGTCCACGCGCAATCCTGTATCACTAAAAAAAAAATGTTGTTTTAAAGTTTTGCTTGTGTCAATGGTAAGGAGAAATGTTTATAATACCAATTTAGGCATCTCTATTCAAGAAGTATTCAAGAGATATTATTGATCATTCTTTCAAGCATAGCAGCTCATTGAACAAATTTCGTATTATGATGGAAACAATAATAAATTGTTTTTATAACTATTCTTTCAGCTATTTTTTTGTTGTCTTCTACCCATATTGGAAAGTGAAAAATTAAGAAGAAAAAATGTGTAAATTGGAAGATTAGGAGGTGCTTAATTTTAAAATAATAAAATGTTGATTTGAGAAGAGCATGGGTTATGCAGAAGATCAGTGGTCGCCTACTTTGCACCCCAACATCTTTAAATGATAGAAGATTTTATCTACTTAGAGGAGAAGTAAGGAGGCGGGTGTAAGGAGGAGAGTAGGAGAGGAGCATGATAGTTGAAAGTGATAGAGAGAGTTGCGTAGGAATGTAAAAACCCCTCCCCTCCATGCCCACTCCACAAAGTTTGCAATTTTAAATTAAAAGAAAAAATGGCATTATAATGGTAGCATAGGAGAGGCTATGACTAGACTATTACATAATGGGCATGTATTCAAAGTGAATTGTAACTTCCAAATTTGAGTCACACCAATCAATGGTTAATAGTGTATTTAACCTGCATCAAATAGGATAAGAGTTCATATACAATTGAGGGTTGTGCTGACTACAATGGTGAAGATGGATGCTGAGAGAAGTCACATCCAATAAAGGAAAGTTGATGGATTTTGTAAACATTGGGTAAGGATAGTAGAAGAAATGTAAGTTGTATATTTGAAGGGAAACACAAAAAGTGGAACAACGCCATATTAAATGACATGATGAATAAAATGTAAATATTTAAGTAGTATGAAAATGTCAATCTACAAGAAAAAGGTGCGAGGAAAAACAAATACAATATGAAGAAGTGTAAATCAAAGAACACCAAAGCTCAAGCACATTGAGAAGAGTTTGAATGGTGCACGAAAGTTAAAGAAAGATAGATGTAAAGAAAATTTAGGAGACTAAAGGGACATTCAGTATATGGATAGGTCTTGTGTGTTGTGTAGAATATGGGGTTGTAGTTGAATCATGAAGTGAGATTAGGAAAATGAAGAGGATGTGCAAATTGAAAATTTTGGAGTGATTGTGTGAGGAAACTAAAAGGACAGAGTGAAGAAGAGACTAATAGAAGTCATAGGAAGAGGAATATGGAGCAACCTTGGAATTTCCTAGAAATGTAATTGTAAATTTCTTGAAATCTTGAATAAATAAAATCTATTTGAGAAGCTTGTTGTGCAATTGTAATCAATTTTAAATTGACATAAGAATTTTTCAATTTATAGAGTTAATTATTTTGTGAGTTTAGTAATCCAAGTTTTGTGGAACTGATTTGAGTTTTGTTTTCTTGTCTTCATCAATTGGTATAAGAGCCATAGGTTCTTAGTGTGTGGATAGAGTGAGGAGAGAGAAGCAGTTCACATCAAGACCTATAGGTGGAGAGGAGAGTGAGTAGAGGTTTTGGGGGCGCAAGCAAATCATTGAATGTGAGGCAACTTGTCACAAAACCTGTGGCTAGTGGAAGCGCAATTGAGGAGCTCAAAAGTATTGTTGCAGGTGTGTGGAGTCCTGAGCGGTTAAGGGGTAGAAAGCGTGAGAGAAGCTCAAAATTATCGTTGCAGGTGTGTGGAGTCCCAAACTATTGAGAGTGGAAGGCACAAAAGAAAGTGTTGAGGAAGTAACAAATTATAGCAAATGAAATAGAATCTTCATGAGATTGAAGTATGATTGCAACATGGAGGTAGCAAAGGTTGAGAGTAGTGAAGAAGTGCTAGAGAAAGGCATGAAGAGAAGAGGAGCTAATTCGTAGAGGAGGTCGAGCTATCAATGAAGGAGTTTTCTAGAGATTGTTTGTAGTCTCAAAGGGTGGTTTCACCGCTCAACTCTACCTTTTTAAGCACATGCTCACAAATTTCTTACCTGACGTGTCTAATGCAGGAGCATCTAGGTCCACATGCAATCCTATGTCACCCAAAAGAAAAATTGTTGTTTCTAAGTTTTACTTGTGTCAATGGTATGGAATTTTTTTTATAATACCAATTTACATGTCTATGTTCAAGAAGTATTCAAGATATTTTATTGATCATTCATTAAAGCATGGAAACTCATTGAAAAAAAATGGCATTATTATGGAAACAATAATAAATTTTTATTATAACGTTTCTTTGAGCTATGTTTTTGTTTTCTTCTACTCATATTGGAAAGTACCATTTTAAGAAGAAAAAACGTGGAAATTGGAAGATCATGAGGTGCTTAATTTTGAAATAATAAAATGTTGATTTGACAAGAGCTTGGGTTACACATAATATGAGTGGTCTTCCACTTTTCTCCCCTCCATGTTTAAACAATAGAATATTTAATTTTCTTAGAGAGACAAGGAGGCGAGTGGAGAGAGGTAGACTCCCCTTCATTAGAAAAACATCAAACCAAAATTGCTGAGGTTATGAATACACAAGTGCCTGTTAGATCCCCCTTGATTATTGGACCTCCTAAATGCCTTGTGGTACATCCTAAGAATCCTCTAATTCTTTACCCACCCTCACAATGACCTCAAACTCAAAACAAACCTATCCTCATCCTCGAACCCCCTAAGAACAATTTTTCACAACAATTGAATTATAACATTGTTGCTCATACATATAACACTAGAAACAATCTGCAACCAAGAAAAACACCTTCAACATACCTCCCATTGCCTAACCCTATCTTGCTTGGTCCTCCTCATTTTCCTTTACATAATGAAAAGGAGTATAATCTTGTTGAACAACTAAAGAACACTCCTACTAAGATATCCTTATGGGATCTTATTCAAGCCTCCCCTCATTATCATAACATAATTCAAAGTTCCTTACAACAAGTTCCTACCCCTCCTAATGTGCAATCAAATGATGTGGCAGCCCAAATTCAAGCTATAACACTGAATGTAACTTAGACATTACTTTCCATCAAGATGAGTTACCCTCGCTAGAAGTGTAAAACCAAAAAGAAGCTTTCATGAAAATAGCTCAATATAATATGATAGAGATAAAGAGAACCCTTGCTAAAAATGGTTTTGACCTTAACATGTGTAGCATAAACCTTTTGGACAATATTAAAGCAAACAAAATCCAAATACAACCTTCCTCTTTATCTATTGGTGGGTTTGATAACGTGGGAAAATGATCGCTTGGTGTGATCACATTACCTAAATTACAGTTGAAAAATTTACATTACAAACCTTGATCCATGTTATGTCTCATGATGTTTCATATAATCTCCTTTTAGGAAGACCATGGATTCATGAGGTGCATTGGTGCCTTCTACCCTTCATCATAAAATGAAGTATGTATACAATAACAAAGTGTACACATTCAACGCTGATAATGAGACTTATAGTTTTTTACAACTTGAGAAATACATGGAGAATCCTTTGAAAACATTGACACTGACTACACAAGTAGAACTCATGCAATAGAAAGACAAAGAAAAAAATATTGAGAAGTCACGAAGCTATTAGAAGATGATTGGGATTCCTTAGATTTCACAACATTCATGGGAGAATACAAGATCATAAACAAAGACTTTGAAAAGGGAAAATAAAAAGAAGTCATGTCAACATAAAACTCAAATGAACCTTCTAAAGCATCCACCTCAACTAATTTAGAACAAAAGACAAAAAATTACACAAAAAAATTTGATGAAGCTAATTATGAGCAACCATTGAATCCAAAAGAAATTTAAAATATTTATGGAAAAGGTTATGAACTTATGAAACAACTTGGGTATAGTGGAAAAGGATGTGGTGCTAGAGAACAAGGTATATGTGTCCCTATAGAGCCTAACATGCAAGGAATGACTAATGGTATTGGTTATTGCCCCTCAAAAGAAACAAGCAAGCCTTCACTTAATATCAACACTCTTACAAAATATTCTTCTAAGCTAACTTTAGCATTAGTGCATCCTGAATTGATAGAGACTAGTGGTCTTGATTATTATCCTTTGAAAGAAATGAAAGAAATAGAGAAACCTTCGCTTAATATCAATGTCATCACACAAAACACTAACAATTGGAGTTCATTAGATTTTACACCCTCCTTTCAAGGAGAGAACAAAATATCACAATCTAAAGAGTCTTGTGTAAGTATGACATCTTGTACTAAGAAAGAGAGATCTTTGCCACCAAATAAAGGAACATTTTCTACTATTGATCAAAAGAGTATCTTGTCGATACTCCTCCAAGATCGTCTGATATCTCTCCCTCCAAGAACATGAAAGAAATTTTACTACAAGAGTTCATTTTGTTCATATCATAGAGGCCATAGTCATTCTACTAATGAATGTAAGGATTTGAGTAACAAAACTCAACATCTTAAGGATTGTGGTGCTCTTCCTTGTGTTGAAGCACCTAGTTCCTTTAATTGATATTGATTTTCATTAATCACCTTGACTCATCCTTGTCCTGCACTAATTGGGGGCAAGAGGGTTAGGAAGCCTTGTCCTTGTATGGCACTTGTCATTGTCTCTTTGGACTAGTTGACCACCTTCCATGTATATATAGGAGCAAGCTTGGGATGTAGGCGACATTCCTTAAGTTGGCTCACATGTGACATACTGAGTTATCTTTAGTATTGCATTTTGGGGGAAACCCCTTTATTCATGATGTAGTTTCATTCGGGAACATATGACATGGCATAGGGCTTTCTGAAAAAGTTATCATGTCTTATTCTACTTTAAAACAATTTCTCACAACAATGGTGTTAGCAACTGCTTTAAAGTGGGGGCATACATTGACACTCATGTTTCATTGTGCTATTTTTTTCTTTGTGTGATGCATCCTTTTCTTGGTGGTGTATTTGGTTTGATTTCCCTTGAGAGCATGATATTTCTTTGATTTATTCTCTCTTGGAGATATTAGGTATGATGTTCCCTAAAAAGAGACCTTATGTGAATTAAGAAAAATCCCTTTGAACCTTACACTATTTTCCATTTACAATATCTATTATATGGCCACCTTGCATAGCACACTTTTCTTACTTGTGGAGCCATCTTGCTTGTTCATGGGTGTCGAGCATACAAAATTTTGCTTGCCTCATGGATCATGTTGTTCATATTATGTGTCACCTTATCAAAGTTATTAGGAGGTATAACTTTGGTATGGTTAGCGTATGATGAGAAGCCTAAATGAGGGCATGAATTTCTCATTGTATGGTGAGAAGTTGATACACAGGCATGACTTTCTCACTAAGCCACCCCTTTTAGATACTCACCTAGCAGATAGCCTAGAGTTCCATTG
Source organism: Sequoia sempervirens (assembly GCA_007258455.2). Classification (NCBI taxonomy): domain Eukaryota; kingdom Viridiplantae; phylum Streptophyta; class Pinopsida; order Cupressales; family Cupressaceae; genus Sequoia; species Sequoia sempervirens. The sequence goes on from VDFB02291700.1 coordinate 25,362, forward strand.
CCTTAGAGTGAGTTTGCGTTATGGAAAAACATATTAGATCTGACCCATATCATGTTGGACAAATGGTCAAGGCTTGATCCACCCCTTTTTTATTTTATCTTTTGTTTCTTTATTTTATTCATTGACATTGCATGTTTGTGTATCTTGACGTTTCATATCGTACACCTTGTGTGTGTCCCTTTGTGCTTATGTTGGTTTGATGTAGGATCTTGGATCCTAGAGCTTGATCACCTCCTTTGATCTTTGTTATCCTAGACCATCCACATTGGTACACTTGGACCCCTCTTGAATGTCTACTTTAGTGTGAGTTTGAAGCAAGTTCCTCCTCTCACTAAAGTGGCAGCTAAATGTAGTGTGGAAAAAGGTAACCCTTTTTCACACTTGATTTGGGAATGAATAATTAATGATAAAAAGAAACTAATTGTGCCTTATTTATGGTGTTGTAAAGTGTATCTTTACATTTTCACACTAATCTATGGCTTTATTAATTAATTGGGCTTCTTTATGCCTTATTTGGTCCTATTTTGTATCCACGAGCCTTGTTTAATGCATCTTTCTGAGGATAATCCTAACACAAGTATCAAATAACAAATCATAATTCAATGTGTTGGGTCATGTGTTCCGGATCGGGTGATATGGAACTCATATGCCACCTTGGGCATATGAATCCCACCTAGGTCTTGGGACCCAATTTTAAATTGCACATTAAACAAGACACTCCTAGAAATTTGTGTCCCGAGTTTTAGCTACCGGGACTCATATGCCACAATTGGAATATGAGTCTCACTTTAACCAAGACCCTTTTTGAATTCAATTCTTGGTGAGATTTTATTTTCCTAGACCTAATTTCAACTTATAGTGCTGTAATTTTTAGAAATTTGGCATAAACAAGTATAAATACAATGTTATTTTACATAGTTTCATCCTAGAACTTCATAAGCAATCAAGATTACTTTCACAAGAGCATTATAAAGTATTCAAGAGCATTCAAGGGTACAAATTATAGAATATTATTGCAGAAATTCAAGATCCATCATCATGTCAAAGACATAATGCATCAAGCATGTTGTTGAGCTAGTGTTGTGATGTAGCATTCAAGATCCAAGTTAAGCATTGTTCCACATCTAATTCAAGATCAAGATCTACATTCTTCATGGCCACTTCATGTTAGATTGCATATTTACATTTCAATACATAATTCAAGGTATCATTGTTCATATTTCATGTTTCATGTTCACGTTTCATTGTTTCATCATATGGTTTAATTACCTAAACAAAGTTTGACCAAGGAAAACGCCTATTCCCTAACAATCAACAAGTTTTTCTTTCTTTCTACATGTGTGATTATAGATCTAGGTGTTTTGGAGATTGAAGATCCTTTGAAGACTAAGTTGCAAGGTTGAAGAAATTTTTCATAGTTGTCAAAGTCGTCATCTACATTGCAAGATCACGGAAAGTCACCTATAGAGAAGAATTCAGTGTTTCAGAATCAGAGATTGAAAGGGAGAGAAGCTATAGAAGATCACTAGAGGATTATATAATTTTAGATCAACCCTAATGCTAGGACTAAATCACCACTTGTGGCATATGAGTCCCAATATACCATATTTCAATCATTTTTAGTACATCCTGGTTTATTAGTTCTAGATTACAGATTCGGTTTGAAACCCTAAACTAGGACTGAATCACCCCTACTGGCGTATGAGTCCTATTGTGCATTAAAATTAAAAATTTCAAGAGTGCAAACCTTATTTTAAGCATCTTCAATTTTCTAGGTGCCCCTCCATCCTCTCTCAATTCACTATTCTAATTTTTAGTTTCATATCTTAGGTTGCATAGTTAGGTTTGTTGGAGTCAAGTAACACTGAGGGGGGGGGTGAATCAATGTTGTGCAAATTCTAAATTTATTAATTTGATTCTTAAAGTGTTGATAACATTCAATCAAAATAAAGATGCATCCACATAAGAAAAATAAACACAACACCATAACACAAATATTGTTTTGAGTATACTCAAAAGAAAGGATTACAAATGGGAATGTACTTGTATTCAGGCACACTGTCTAGAGCTCACTTCTCAAAAACAAAAAAGCTCACTGCCTTAGAAAAATTTGGAATACTTCCAAGGATTTGAACTGATAGAGTAGCATCTATAAATTCCTAATTACAATTCCGGTTAGGCCCAACAATCAAATTAAGGACCTTCTAACTGATTTTGCTCTTCTTCTCTATTTTGCTTCAATTCGCACCAAAAAATCCTTAATGCACAAGTGAAACTGTGCATAATCGCTCTACTGATCTTCTAAAATTTGCAACATACATCAACTCACATCGGACGCAACAAAATGATATAATCAACCACTTATATATATCTGCCATCAGGAATTCAGTCACTTCAAGTCGGCCTCTAAAAAATAAGAAATATTCATAAATTGTTAGCTCAAATAATTCATAGCATTCAATGTGCATCCTTAAGAGTCGACCACAACATAGCGAGGACCCAAATTAAAATGATCAAACAAACAAAATAGTTAAACAATAATCCCTCAAATATCTGCAACACATTATATTCACTAAGTCGGCTTCCATATATTGATAAATATGAAATTAGTTCACCAGACCTTCTAACTTCCACCAAAATTGATGTGAGGCACTAAGATTTGTAGAAAACACATATTATCCATAGAGAAATACTCCCTGAGATCCACAACATAAAATAATAACATAAAATTTTCATATGAACCAAAGAACACAAAGTTACTAGATGCTATGTTCCAACTAAATAGATAACTATTCATCTTCAATCTGTCTGTCGGTATGAGAAAAATGCAATGCGCAGATCAAGTAGCTAACAAGGGTTTCCATCAATGAAAACACCATAAAACATTTTCAGTGTCTCCTGCCAACAATCTCCCCCTTTGGCATTGATGGCAACACTTAGTGAAAAATGACTAAGTGTCGGATTAGTACCAAAAAAAATACACTACCAACCAAAACTGCAAAAAAATATTTATCCACAACTTAAAACTACAACTCCCCCTTAGATGAATATAAATTTTTCACTGATCTATTCTCCCCCTTTGAAATCAATGGAAAAGATGGGGAATCCGCATACAAGACTCCTATAATCAAACAAAAACTTCAAAACTGCATATGTACAAACTTGTTTCAAACAACTTACACAAACTTGAAAATATCTACAAAATTTGTCTTTAACAGGTTCAAGCTCATGTCCCAACACTTCTTGAGACTTTCCAGAATAGTTATGTGACCACAGAGTAAATAAGATTGCACTTTTGTAGCTTCAAGATTCACCAGATCACTAGCTGCCATAACATCTTGTGCTTCTTTCAAAGCATTCAACATGGTCTCCATGTTTAGACCAATTAGCCCTATAAGTTCACCAGCTCTTTCCACAACACTATCATTATCACGCTTCAGACTCTTTATTTTTTCAAGGATATAAATTGACCTTCTTTCTCTCCAATAGAAATGGTTAGAGGATCAAAAGCATCAGAAATAGTAGCTAACTCCTTTTCATAATCCTTAACCTTCATCTCATTTTCCTTAGTAAGTTTAGACAAAGAAAAACACAACTTATGAATCCTTCCACCTTCTGATAATGTGCTTTGAGCATTTTTCACACAAGTAGCTAACAAAGATTTATCATTAGCTATCAATCCTTTTAATCTACTGAACTTTTTGGCATCAAACTCCTTCTGTACTTTGACAAGAGCTAACTTCTCAAGTGACTCAAAATGAGTACTTACCGAATTTATAAGTTTCTTTAGCTCACTAGAGGAAGAACCAAATGGATCTTTAACATGTGTCTAATGATCTTCTCCAGAATACTCAATGCAAGATTCAATAACTCACTATCCTCAATGTGAGACTTCAGAATTTCTTCCCTAGCCTTAGCTTGTGCAAATGATGTGACTTTCATTTTCTGAATTGGGGACAAGGTAGACAAATGAATAGGAACATCTACCAACTCAAAATAAAATTCATCCTTTTCCTCTTCTAGAAACTTCATCACTGCCTCTGTAGTGTCTTTTGCTTCTACTAGAACTCCTTTAACTTCAACCTTCTTTTCCTCAAGCACTATTTCCTCAACCACAAAATTTCGCTTGTCATCTAGAACTTCAACTTCTTCGACTGATATCTCCTTTTCTTCAACAGATACAATTTTAGGAGCTTCGGTCTCCATAGGTTCTTCTGAATCATGCACTTCAAGAGGAATCTAAGTGTCCTCAATAGTAACCTCTTCATTTACTGGACTAGATGAAATGTCTTCCACATGCTCTTCTTCAAAAACAAAATCAATTTTGTTCTTTAATAGAACTTTCTTCAGAATACTTTCAGTTTCCTTTTCTACTTCTTCAATCTTACCCAACATGAGCTTGTTTATCCTTGTTTTTATTTTAAAATCTCTTTTTTCTTCTTTTAGGATTGACTTCATCTCCTTTATAGGAATTACTAGACATAGAATTGCAAGAACCCATTCTCTCAGTTGCTCTTCTTCAGTTCTGGCACCAACTCTTCTCATCTCCAAAACATCATATAATTCCTTGGGCAACTATGCCATTATCTCAACAAGAGTCATATTGAAACTATTCAAATATTGTATTGTAGCTTCCTTAAGGACTCTTTGACCAACAACATCAAAGGTACCATACACTTCACACAAAGGGTTAATATTTCCATCCTTAATTATACCTCTTTCAAATTCCTCTACTGACATACTAGGTTTTTCAGGCTTCGTCTTCTTCTTTTCTTTCTTCTCTTCACTGGAGGGCTTGACTGTAGTTGCAGCAGGGGTGCTTATATGCTTTATTTCTCTGAATTCTTCATCAGACTCTGTCTCTTCATCTTCTGAAATAGCTTTATACATTCTTGAGCTCTTATCCTTCTTCCTTTTACTAGATTCCTTAACTTGAGCTTTTGCAGGGGCTTATTTCTTTGCATGACCGGATAGGGGTGTTGAGCTCCTTGTTGATCTAGTTCGAGCAGAGGATTGATCTAGTTCTAGTAGAGGATGTTGTCGAAATAGCAGATTCATTTTTAGTAGGCTCGTTTCATTTTTCACTTTCAACTTGTTCTATTTTCCTTCTTGCTTCTCTTATAGCTCTATATGTATGCCCATGCTCTTTGTAAAGACTTCCACTTCTTTCCTCACTCTCTAAACTATCATAGTTTTCTTTAATTGCTCATGGAATTTCATATCCTTCTCTACATATGTTCCAAAACTTTCTTCAGATGAATCCACAGGCTTACTTAACAGATGTTGTGCATATAGCTCCAAGATTCTCTCTTCAACTTCATAACCCATAGGCATAATCCAAATGGTTATGGGTTTTGTTGCTTCCATCAAGCACTGATCAATATCCACCATAAAACAAATTGTATCCTTATACTTCTCCACAATAGAAGTGGGAGTTCTTTCCCTTGCTTGCATTACATTCTGAAAGTTTTTGAGATATCCCCATATTGCAATTTTCCTGGCTTGCAAATCACCAAGGCTGAATAACATGTCTCTAACTTAAACATCAACAAGCTTATCTCTTTTCCAATGCACCTTCCCTACTCTCATAACTTCACCCATGAAATAAAAGAATAGACACAACAACAAATTACCATATTTAGAAGAATTTTCCTTGTCTATCTTTATCTTGCCAAGATTCTCCATAAGTTGACTTCAAAGCAATTCACACAAATCATACTCTGCATTCTCTTTTACCATTTGATAGGCTGCATATATGGTTGTACGAGATACATAATTTTCTTAGCTAGAGTGATATATCTTATAACCAATGACCATTGAAGCAAATTTCACACCCACATCAATGATGTTATCAATTGTCATCACTCTTCTATCAAATACCGAACCAGTTGCATCAATGAAGGTTTGATTCTTCACAAACTTCAAAATTGGCAATCCACCAAAGGAATTTAAACCTGTAACAACACTTATAGCCTCTTTTGTAATATTGAAGGGTTGATTTAACCACATGAATTATGCATGAACTTGACTCAAGATGTACGGGACCCATTCACTTTCATCAAATATGGGGAATTTCATAATCTGCATGAATTTATGTTCCTCTAGGGTTTTGAATTCAGGCTTAACACAAAAATCCTCTCCAACAATGTGTTTCGAATACAAATTTAGCAATTGCGAGCTTCCTAACTCCTCAATATTGGAATGAATGTATGCCCTAATATCTTCAATGTGCAAAATGTTGTACGGAACTGACAAAAATGCACCTAAGGGCTCGATCTCAACAGACTTGAAAGGATGCCATTTAAACTTTGTACGGGGTCTATCCTTGACTTCAACTACCAATGGAGTAGCCATTTTTACAAATTCACAAGTTTACGAGTTTTCCTGAAAAACACCTTTTAGTTAGATTAGGGTTTGAACTTCGAATTGCCTTCACACTTGAATTCTCACCAAATTTTTCCAAAGTTCACTTCTGAGCTCTTCAAACTTCTTCTTCTCAAAATGAAAATTGACAAAATGAAAGATAGAAATAACCTTCTATCATTTGCACACCTAACCTTTTGACATAATAAATGCTTTTGTCCTAACTCATCTAGATACCCTATTACCATACACTGTAAAAGATAACTCTTCTGCAAATCTTCAATTCTACATAAATACTTTCTCCAGTTGTTGAGCAACATCTATAGATCATCAATGCAATCACTGAACTCATCCACATCCCGGTGTCAATCACCTGTAGGGGTTTTGAAATATTTTCTTGACAGTTTCCCCTAGGCCAGAGGCCTCAACTTAATTCCCAAAGGAATTACCAGAAGTTGATTATGGTGCTAGCTCATTTCCTGCAATAGAGGGAATCTTCTTTACCCATGTCTTCTTCATCTGCTTCCTAATCTGATCTATAGTGACTTTCCCTTTTCCTTTTTCATCATTTTGCATGTTTCTTCTTTGATTTACTAGACCTCTTATGCAGAGTCTAGCAATATGACCAATTTTGTTGCAATTGTAGCACACCATATTTCTTTGTCCAAGCCATTTGTTCCACTGTCTTTTTCTTGATCTGCACTGGTTAGCAATATGGCCAAATCTATTGCATGTATAACATCTAACATCTTTATAAAATTTTTTGATCACATCTTTATAATTTTTTTTGATCACATTTCTACATTCACTTGACTTATGACCATACTTGTTACAATTAAAGCATTGACCGGAGAATGATGGACCATGTGAATTCATTCTACTTCTGTATTGAGCTGACGTATGACCAAATTTATTGCAAACATAACAAATACCATTAAATTTTTGAGCATTAGATTATCTTACTAGATACCTTCCAGTGTTGTTCATCTGATTTCCTTGTCCAAACCTCCTTTGTCTAGATTTCCTTTGTCCTTGTCCAGATCCAGAACCTTCTCCTTCTTCATATCCAAGACCTCGCTTGTCACCATCAGTCCTCTAACTTTTAATTAGATCATCAAGCTTGGTTGAGCTAATCTTGAACTTCTCCTTGAATTCATTTGTTGTAGCATGTTCATCTTTGAGATCAACAATGTGATTTTCAATATCTTCCTCATTGTGTTTGGTTTGTTCTAACTCTAGTTCCAACTAAATGAATCCATTAGTAATTCGACTGCATTCCTCATATTTCTCTTTCAGGGATTGGGCAAGCTTTTCTTCATTCTTCTTTCTATCTTCAATTTCCTTAGTCATCCTCATCATGATAGATTCCATCTCATGCTTCTGAACTGTATTATCCATTGCAAGATTTTCACATTCTTTTGTCTTTTCCTTCAGGGTTTGACTCAGTTATCCATCTACAATGTGTTTACTATCTTCCTACTTGATCTGATCATAGAGTTCCCTTCTCTTCTCCTTGGATTTGTTGATTTTTTCTTTCAATGACTCAATGAATCTCTCAACATTCATGAGATTTTCTTGTAATTCCTAGACTTCAGATTTTTCCTAATCAAGATCATCTAGTGCCACCATAAGTTGTTGTTGAAGACTGCTTGAATCCATCTCTAAGATCTTCCCCAAGCTTTTAAGCCTCTTCCGAGGAACTGAGCTCTAATATCAATTGTTGGAGTCAAGCAACACTGAGAGGGTGGGGTGAATCAGTGTTGTGAAAATTCTAACTTTATTAATTTGATTCTTAAAGTGCTAATAACATTCAATCAAAATAAAGATGCATCCACATAAAACAAATAACCACAACACCATAACACAAAGATTTTTTTTACTTGAAAACCATGTTAGGGGAAAAAACATGGTGGAGGTCAATCCACAATATTGTTTTGAGTATACTCAAAAGAAAGAATTAAAAATGGGAATGTACTTGCATTCAAGCACATTGCCTAGAGCTCACTACTCAAAAATAGAAAGGCTTATTGCCTTACAAAATTTTGGAATACTTCCAAGAGTTTGAACTGATAGAGTAGCATCTACAAATGCCTTATTGTAGTTCCACTTAGGCTCAACAATCAAATTCAGGACCTTCTGACTGATTATGCTCTCCTTCTTTGTTCTACTTCAATTCACACCAAAAAATTCTTAATGCACAAGTGAAACTATGCATAATCACTCTACGAATCTTCTGAAATTTGCAACATACATCAACTCACATCGAACACACACCAAAATGATATAATTGACCATTTATATATATCCGCCATCAAGAGTTCAGTCACTTCAAGTTGACCTCAATAAAATAAGAAATATTCACAAACTGTCAGCTCAAATCATTCATAGCATTCAATGTGCATCCTTAAGAGTCAACCACAACATAGTGAGGGCCCAAATTAAAATGATCAAACAAAAAAATACTTAAAAAATAATCCCTCAAATATCTGTGACACACCATATTCACCAAGTCAGCTTCCATATACTGATAAATAGGAAATTAGTTCACTAGACCTTCTAACTTCCACCAAAATTGATACGAGGCACCAAGATTTGCAAAAAACACATATTATCCATAGAGAAATACTCCCTGAGATCCACAACATAAAATAATAAAAGAAAATTTGCATATGAATCGAAGAACACGAAGTTACCAGATGCTCCGTTCTAACTAAATAGATAACTGTTGATCTTCAATTTGTCTGCCGGTATGAGAAAATTGCAATGCGCGGATCGAGTAGTTGACAAGGTTTACCATCAATGACAACACCAAATTTTTTTTCCCTGGTGTCTCTTGCCAACAAGGTTTACATATCATTCGCATCTTCTTCTTTCCAAGCCTTTGCTTGGTGGTGAACCCCCTTGTTGTCTTTAATCACACCCAAGGAAACCCTCTTAACCATATAAGATTTGGTTGAGGGATATTAGTTTCCTTTAATGAAACATTAATCCCCCTTTAGTTCCATCTCCCAAAAGGTGGAACACTATTTCAAAGGTTTCAGATGGAAACAATAATAAATTGTTATTATCTAGTGTTTCTTTGAGCTTTGTTTTTGTTGTCTTCTACTCATTGGAAAGTGCCAAATTAAGAAGAAAAAATGTGGACATTGGAAGATTATGAGGTGCTTAATTTTGAAATAATAAAATATTGATTTGAGAAGAGCATGGGTTACGAAGAAGATGAGTGGTCACCCAATTTGCACCTAACCATATTTAAACAATAGAATATTTTATCTACTTAGAGGAGAGGTAAGGAGGTGGGTGGAAGGAGGAGAGTAAGAGATGTGGGAAACAAATACAAGTGATAGAGAGAGCTGCATAGGAATGCAAAAACCCCTCCCTTCCATGCCCATGCCATAGAGTTTGCAATTTTATATGAAAATCAGATGTAACTGAGGGTAAATTCTAAGGTTAGATTAGATCAATTCAATGCAATGAAAAAGACAAAAAACCCAAAGTCCTATCGAGTACAAAGGAAATTAAATAATAAAATGGTTATACCTGTTTCTCGAAACTTCTATGATTACCTCCATAATACCTTCTTACTTGCTGGATGTTGCTTTACCCTCAGATTCGTTGTGCGAGCAATCTGCAAATGTCTAAGTCCTACAACAAGCCTTGAAGGATTTGCATAAATGCCTAATGTCTATGCCTATGACTATGACAATGTCTATGCTTAAACAATGCTAAGATTTGATCAAATGAAAATAATAAATGCTATGAGAAATCTAAGAATGCAAGTGCAAGAGTATAATGCCTATGATATGTGCATGTGTAATCGAAAAGTGAGGAAAATGGCATTTTGTAGAAAATGTCATTTTGAATGGATGGGTGAGATTAATTCATGACGAAAACCTAAAATCAAGGGTCCAGATTAAATTTGAGAATCCCTAATTAGGGTTAGGGAAAATTCATTAATCGAACAATCAAAATAATATCTCAGATAATTGGATCGACGGTGGAGAATAAATGAGATAAATTAATTATAACATAAAGATTTTCAAAAATCAAGAAGATAAAGATTGCCCAATTTGTGAGATTCAAAAAATCAAGAAGATAAGAGTTAGACTGAAGATCTGATTTGGAAAATTAAGAATCTGCCTGATTACTCGATTTTTGGAAGATTAGTTACTATTTTCAATTAAATTAATTCAAAATAATGATTTTGTGAGACAATAAATAATCTTTTTCAGATTATTTACCAAAATGGACTGACAGTTAAGAATAAGATGACATTTTAAATATTTTAATTTATTTAAAATGAGAGGAATATTAATTTTGACAATTAAATAATTAAAGATAATTATTTAATTTAGTAGATAAGATTAATTAATTAAATAAATTAATCAATTCATTTAATTATGACATTTAGTGACATATTAAATAGATAAATAAAAACTTATTTATTTAATAATCAAAGAGAAATATATGACAAAGGGTAATTAAATAAATTAAGAAATTTATTTAATTAAGGGAAGACTTAGACAATTAATGACGTATTTAATAAATAAATAGAATTTATTTATTTAATAATCATGAAGAATAAAAGGACATGAATTAATTAAATAATTATTAATTATTTAATCAATAATCAAATGTGGACCAAGGACATAATTAAATGTCTTAATTATACTAGGACGAAAGTGGTAAAAATGAAGCTTGCAGGCCTAGGTCATTTTTAGGTGTCTACATTTTGCCCCTCTTTGTCATAATGTCGCTTGTCGTGTTATGACAAAGAAAATAAGTCAAAAATATGCCCTAGTAAAGGTACGGAGTATCATTGCCCCCTTGGGCAATTTTTCAAATTTTGGGTCGGTGACAGAAAAATTTGTAAAGGGTCTCGATAAATCAATTCGATGACCAGAAAAACAATGGCGCAGTTGGTTTCAAATTCTGAAATGTCTAAAGCAGTTAATGAGGAAGTCAAAGTTGGTCAAATAAGCCTCCAGTAATAACCTTGTCTGAGAAATGTCATTTTGACTTTATAAATAGGTTGACAAAGGGGTAAAAGTCAATTCATTTCTACTATTTACATTGCAAATTTTGAGAGCCCAGAGCAAAAAGGAGCACAACGAGAATGGTTATTCCAGTGATAGAGCATCGCGGTGAGGTTGTATGGACATTCAGACAGCTAGAGGGATTAGAGCTAGCAGTAAGTACCCTTGCCTCACTTTGTAATTTTCTCGTTTTGCGTGTCAATTTAGATTTCTAGGGAAAACAACTAATGTGCTGCGATGCATTCGCTATTTTGATCGAAACAATTGTTATTATGCAACACATTTGTCTTGTTGTGGCGCATTTGTCAAATTTCGTGACGTAAGCGTTAACATGCGACACATTTGTGGTGTTGGACCGCATTTGATGTACGAAATGATGCAGTTGATGATTTGAGATGCAATTGCCTTAATGAGATGCATTTGCATTTTACCTTGACCAAAGTTGATTTTGATATTTGCATACCCTTAGATACTTTTGATGATGCTGACAGTTGTCTAGTAGAAGGCACTGATATATTGTTCATCTTTTTGCAGAGGCAGCTTGCCCCTATCTATATGCAAGAGAGCGGACTGATGAAATTTCAGTTTGCTAACCAGTTGAGCCCGCGAGAGCGGTGATGATTGATGCGACTGGGATTATTCTATGTTGCCTACATGCCCACCATTCGGCGAATAGGGGTTTATTGATTGCGCTGTGTGAGTGGTGGCATTCGGAGACTTGTTCGTTCCACCTGCCGACAGGTGAGGCTACCATTACTCTGGAGGACGTCTACTGGATTCTTCGAGTGTCGATCCGAGGGGAGCGGATCGTCTACAACCCTCGTCATGGCAAGAAAACCTTTAGAGCGTACTACCGAGATCAGGGTGTAGGATTGGGCATCTAGGGTTACGAGATCATATGGGAGTTCATGGCAGAGCACTATGGTCGCTTTGATGCATTCCTTTCGACCTTGATTGCAGGTATTTTGGTTCCTGACCATCGAGGACACAAATTTCCTATTGGTTGGGGTGACGTCTTGGTTGGCATGAGGCGAGACAGGACCGTTTATGCTTGGGTTCCTTGCTTACTGGGGACACTCTACCATCAGCTACATGATGTAGCTTATAGGAGAGGAGAGAGCATCTCGTCTGAGACTACGCTAATGATGATATGGGCCTGGGAGCACATATCCATATTTCCTCCACCGATTGACAGACCATAGTTGGCCAACGGTATGCCTTATGCTTATTACTACGCCGGTGCTTTACAGCAAACCCAGATGGGCAAGACAGGTTGGTGGCGACACAGGATTGACATGATGGTGTCTTTCATCTAGAGACCGTACAGAGACTGCGCGTAGTGGGATGATGAGGATGAGAACCTTAGCCTTTGCAGACAGTTCAGGTATTTGATTGGCAGGACGGTGGAGACATCATTGATTATTAAGATGTATTTACCACAGCGTGTTCTGAGGCAGTTCAGAGAGCAGCAGGGAGTACCTACAGGGACAGCCGAGTATGCTAGGTCTTCTAGAGAGTATGCTTGGGGACCAGCCATTCTAGTGGCCTTTGCGGAGTAGCAGATTGATGGGATAGTAGCCCAGGCATGGGGATGGAGGGGAGGAGTAGCCGATCCCGGGATGATAGCTGATTATGAATTATGGTGGCAGACACACAGGCTAGTGCCATTGATGGATCTGAATGGGCCGACACCAGTTGATAGATGGTCAGTTATTCCTCATGTGTCGCGGGCCAGGCGAGGTGGTAGGGGTAGAGATGGAGGCAGGGGGAGAGGCAGAGGTAGGGACAGAGGTAGGGGTGGGGATGGAGGTAGGGACGGAGGCAAGGGTGGAGATGGAGACAGAGGTGGAGATGATGGCAGAGATGGGGGCAAGGGTGGGGATGATGGCCGAGATGGCCGGAGGCAACAGTAGGATGGGCAGAGACAGGTCTGGAGGGTGCATCCATGAGTGGCGAGGGTAGCATTAGATGCTATCCCTGAGGTTGGCGATGAGGGGGAGAGAGAGGGGAAACCTCAATAGGAGGGAGAGGGTGAGGAGAGATAGGAGGAGGAGGTGGCAGAGGATGTAGCGGAGGATGTGGCGGAGGTGGAGAGGAAGGAAGAGGGGGTGGAGATGGGAGGATAGGAGGAGGAGGTGAAGGTGGGGGGACAGGAGGAGGAGGTGGTTGTGGGGGGAGAGGAAGAGGAGGTGGCCGAGGATGTAGCGGAGGATGATGACAACAAGGGTGACGCCATGGATGAGGCCAAGAGACTCCTCAGATGGCGGATGGTGGAGGGAGAGGAGGAGATACCCTCCAATTCAGTGTTGCCTCATGATGCCACGAAAAATCAGATGGTGGCCAACCTACATAAAAGATTAGATGAGAGCATGGCACAGGTCAGGGCACTATAGGGAGAGCTAGAGGTGGCTCGGGTAGAGCGAGATCAGGTAGTGATCCACCAACAGGATACAACTTAGTGGTGCACTCAGTTCGCAGCATTATGCACAAGGCCTGTAGGGGACATGGCTCGCGAGTTGGCCAGAGTGAGCACGAGATTGGGGCAGTATCAGAATTTATATGAGCAGGTAGTGCCACCAGAGCGACGAGATCCTACTTTGTCTCGGTCATAGTCGAGGACAGGCAGTGGCCACAGATCAGGCAGTGCCAGTGGCAGCAGGAGTCACACCAGTGTTGGAGGATCTACCTCGTCAGGGCACACCTTAGTGCACAGGTCACATCACTCATGTCAACACACCCTGAGTCACCATTGAGGTCATAGTCATGGGTCGATTGGTTTAGTGCAGAGGTCGATACAGGTACAGCCACCAGTGGTTGATCCCTCTACTTCTCAAAGTCTAACTGTAGTGACATCACAGGTGTCTATTGCCATAGAGATGGCGCCTTCATTCGTAGTTCCACTAGTGGCACAAGCAGAGGTTGTGACAGGTTTGCCTATTGGTTCAGTCTCAGTTTCAAAGTTGCAGCTGTCACATTCTTCACCACAAGGGGATGATGAGAGTCTACCCTAGGGGCCTTTTGATATTATGACACACTATGTATAGACTACTGAGCTTGCGAGCTCCATTTTTGGGATATCCCATGACTTTATCCTGTGACATTGTACATTTTTGAGATGAGACTATATGATGATGTAGTTTTGATGCGGCCTACATGTGTTATGTGATGCTCTTTGATTTAATGTATTATGATATGTATGATGTATGATGTTGATTTATGATGTAGCATGTGTGTCCTATGATGCTTATTTATGATTTTGATGTCATGACGATGCAATGCTTACTTATGTGAGATGATAATGATAGTGATGTGCATAATGTATTTAGTAAATGGATGTCATGTTGTTGATTATGTTAATGCAATGTTTGTGATTATGTATATGATTTAATGTTGTGGATGATGTATATATGGACCTAATGCAATGTTTATGATCATGTATGCACTTATGTTTTTGAATGTCACAGGATATCATCGTGAGATGGACGAGAGAAGACGACGAGACTGATGAGAGAAGATGACCAGACTGAAGAAGAGGAGATGACCAAACCAAAGAAAATGCATGTTAATTCCTAGACCAAATCCTTTAAAGCTTTACCATAGGACATTAGTATTTATTGCTCTTAATCATCATTGGGTAGACTATTGTAATGGCCAAGAAACACCATGACATGACATAGATCAAGGTGTGCAAGTTCATACCATCACGTAAGACAAGCAATCACATACAAGGATGATCATGATTCATACTAAGAGCGTGATTGCCCCAGTATTTTTGTCATAATTAACCACAAGTAGAAAAAGACAAGGACAAATCATGAAATGTTGTTGCTTCTCTAAATCTTGTTTTCAGGACATCCTTGAGAAACTAACGACATGATTGTTAAAATATAAAATAGAGCCCTTACCATGATATTTCATTTTTCTAAATCCAAAAGTCGGGACCTCGCTGAGAAACTAGTAGTTATGCGTGTCAATCGTCATGATACGTTGCTACTTCTCTAAATCCTGCTTAGTGGGATTTCGCTGAAAAACTAATATCATGATAAAAACTAAAAGACAATTGTCAAGTGTTTTCCAAGTGCGTCTGGATATCCATTGTTCTGATGTCAAGATGTCAGGTTTAATGATGATGAGATGCCCAAGTATTAAAGCTTTGATGCTGCCCAAACGACAAATGTCCAAATTTGCCAAATTCAGGAAAGACACATCCTGAATAATATGAATGCCAAGAGAATTGATCTCCAAATGCCATGTGACGGTGATGATGACGATGCCTAGGAAGGACACATCTTGAGGCAGAGATGATAAAGTTGGTTCTTCAGAAAGACACATCTGAAGAAAATTGATGTTAAGAGGAGCCATCCTTAAATGCCAAGAGGATCCCGTGAAATGTCGAATGACAGTGACGATGCCTAGGAAGGACACATCCTAAGGCATGAATGACCAAGGCTATCTTTCAGAAGGACTCATCTGAAGATTAACCTAAAGTTGACAGTTTGACAGGTTATGATGATTTGACCTGCTTTGACTAAGTTTGACTTGTGTTTGACTATATGCCGATTTTGTCATGATAATATGATTGACCTAATGATGAGATTGTCATGCTGAATAAACTGATTGTCATGATTTGTTCTTAGGAGTTTACCCATTTGGAATATATTCGCTTTGTCTTGAATATATTCTGACGTGTGTGCCAGTGTAGTGTCATGAACCCTAATGGACTGACCTAGTGTGGCCTCGAGGGCTCATCAACAAATGGCCTTGCCTATGTCATACACTCAGAGACCTCGTAGTTCGACACGACCAATGATTTTTTCCAAAGGACAGAAGTTTGAATAATGATTGTATTCTGACAAACCTAAATGGATTGACCTAATGTCTCAGGGACTCAAATGTGAGTCTTGCCTATGTAGCAAACGCGCAGAGACAACATAGTTCGGACAATGACATGGACCGATTGATATGAATGAATTTGACAAGATATAATGATGTGTTTGCACTCTTTGAGCAGTCTGATGTTTTTGTTTGTGGTTTTCTTCAGGATGTTTTATGATTTTTAGGTCTTTTTTCTGGACATTTTATGATTTTTAGGTCTTTGTTTAGGACTTTTTGCGATGTTTTTTGTCTTTTTTTTTTCAGGACTTTTTGTGATGTTTTTGTCTTTTTTAGGACTTTTGCGATGTTTTGGCTTTTTGGGACTTTTTGTGATGTTTTTTGGTCTTTTTTCAAGACTTTTTTTGATGTTTTTGGCTTTTTTTAGGACTTTTTGCGATGTTTTTGGATTTTTTTTAAGGACTTTTCGCCAATTGCCAAGATCATGTGTGACATCCACTGCAGTTTCATGATAATTTTTTTCCCCCCAGTCAGGTCCAAGACTTAGCCATTTTTAAGGAACATGGACGAGATGCTATTGGTTTACTAGATGGACAATCGTCAAGATGTGATGTCAATCGTTTATCCACTATGACAAGTAGGGTAGAATGTGGTGGCAATTTGCATAATAATGGCAATAATACCTTTCATCCTAAGCCAAGGCAGACAAAGTGACAGTAGATGGCAAAGCAATGATTGACTACACATGGTGCCTGTTTGCCAGGTTTTCACCATGGTACTTGTCTAAAGCGCATGTTTGCCAAGTTTTCACTATTGGATGAAATCATTTTTCTTTTTACTATTTTCTTGACTTTTTTATTTTTTTGGTGTCACCAAGATGCCTATTTGCTAGGTTTTCATCAAGGCAACACTTTTTTTTTATCATTTTTCAATTTTTTATTTTTATATTTTGCGGTTTTTCAACTCAATCCTCTGATGCTATGCGTAGAGCCTTCAGAGATGTAAACTGTTGATGGGCTTTGTCAATTGTTCTCCATCTGGTGTGGCTAGCTGATAAGCTCTAGAACTAAAAGAAGATATGATAATGTAGGGACCCAACCAGTTTGGTTCAAAATTTCCTGGCTTTTCTCTGTCGGCTTGGTTCTTAGGGTTCTGCATGAGAACTAGGTCACCAATGTCAAACTGTCTGACCATAACCTTCTTATTGTAGCTGCTACAAAGCCGTTTCTGATATGTTTGGAGATGGTTCAATGAATTTTGCCTTCTTTCTTCCAGCATTTCTAGCTCGTGCAAGCGTGATTGTCGATACTCCTCTTCATTAGTTATACCCTTCAGGGAGACTTGTAACGAAGGAATTACGACCTCAATGGGTAAGATGGCCTCAGCGCTAAAGACTAGGGCAAATGGAGTGGCTCCTGTAGGTGTACGAATGCTAGTTCTGTAAGCCCACAGAGCAGGGTTGAGTTGTATGTGCCAGTCATGGCCAGTGTCATTGACAGTCTTTTTGAGGATTTTGACAATAGTTTTATTGGACGCCTCAGCTTGACCGTTTCCTTGTAGGTAGTAGGGAGATGAAAAATGGTGTTGAATGTGAAATTGCTCACATAACTCCCGAACGTCTTGGTTTTTAAATGGACGTTTGTTGTCAGTGATGATGGATTGCGGTAGGCTATACCGACAAATGATGTAGTTAAGGATGAACTTGGATATTTGTTTGCCGGTAATATATGTCAATGGGATGGCTTCAATCCACTTCGTAAAATACTTAGTGGTAGTGATAATGAATTTGTGGCCATTGGAGGAGGTTGGATGAAGTTTACCCACGAGGTCGAGTCCCCATTGAGTGAAGGGCCAAGGAGAAGTGATTGGTCGAAGTTCCTGTGTTGAAGCATGGATCAAATCGCTGTGAATCTGACATTTGCGACAAGTCCTCACATATTCAATTACATCATTTTCAATTGTTGGCCAATAATACCCAAGTCTCGTTACTTTCTTAGCTAGAGTAGGACCACTCGAATGAGATCCACATATACCGTCGTGTACTTCGTGCAAGTTCGTACGCACTTCATTGGTGTCGAGACATCTAAGGAGGGTGTCGTCAAAACTACAGTGGTACTGGGTGTCACTAACAATGGCATACTTTGCAGATTTTTGGATGGACTTCCTTTGGTTATTGGACATGTTTAGTGGGAGGGTTTGAGATTTTAGGTAGTCATAAATGTCCTGATACCAGGGAGAGTTGGGACCAACAAGTTCGCAAACCATTTCTGATTCTGGGATATCATATGCCGGCATTAAAAGTTGTTCTATTAAGAACTCAAATTGTGACATATTTTAAGGGATATCCAAGAGAGAACCAATAATAGCCATTGCATCAGATGCCTTATTCTATATCCTGGGGATTTGTTCAAAAGAAATCAATTGGAAGTATGTCAGGAAACTATCCACCATCCTCTTGTAGGGAAGAAACTTCTCATCCTTTGTTTCATAGTCATCATTCACTTGGTTGATAACAAGTTGGGAATCCCTGAATACAAGCAATGTTTAAATTTTCCATTTAATTGTCATTTTGAGACCTATGACTAGTGCTTCATATTCGACAATGTTATTTGTACAAGGGAAAGTGATCCGGAATGCCTTAGGAATTGAATCCCCTTGTGGTGTGATAAACAAGATTCCAGCGCCTGAGCCATGACCAGTATGAGACCCATCAAAGTATAGCTTCCATGGTACCACCAGTTCCACATGGAAAATGGATTCGTTAGGAAAATCAGTTACTAGTGGATGAGTGACTTGAATCGGTGCATCTGCTAGTTGATCTGCTATTACCTATCCTTTTATTGCCTTACACTCGACATATTGTACGTCATACTCGCTTAGTATCATGACCCATTTTGCTAACCAGCCTGTTAATGCCACTCGACTTAAGAGATATTTTAGTGGATCTATCTTGGCGACCAGCTGTGTCTGGTGATTGAGCATATAGTGTCTTAATTTTTGGGATGCAAAGACAACAATAAGGCATGCACATTCAATGTTTGTATAGTTCAACTCATACCCTATCAGTGTGCGATTGATGTAATAGATGGATCGTTCTTTTCCTTCATGATCATTTTGTGCCAGTAATGCCCCCAGTGCTAAATTAGTAGTTGAGATGTATAGGATCAATGGCTTTCCATGAATTGGAGGCATGAGGACTGGTGTTGATAGTAGGTAATCTTTGATTTGCTGAAAGGCTTCTTGACATTTATCTGTCCATACAAAGGGGATACCCTTGTGCAACAGATACTGGAATGGGTGACACTTATCTGCCAATTGGGATATGAAATGCTGAATAGATTGTATTCTGCCTTGTAGAGTTCTTAGTTCACTGATTCCTCTGGGTGGAGGCATGTCTATGATGGCTTTGACCTTTGTTGGATCAACCTCTATTCCTCTTTGAGAAACTATGTATCCCAAGAGTTTTCCTGATGTGACCCCGAAAACACACTTCTTAGGATTTAGCTGGACTTTGTACTCTTCAAGTCTCTTGAAAATTGTGTCGAGTACCTTCAGATGATCTTTCTTGGTTTTTGATTTGGCCAATAAGTCATATACATAATCTTCCATTATTTTGTGCATCATGTCATGGAAGATTGTGTTCATAGCCCTTTGGTATGTGGCACCTGCATTTTTGAGACCGAATGGCATGACATTCCAACAATATGTACCCCATGGGCAAGTAAATGTTGTTTTGTGCTGGTCTTCAGGAGCAATGCGAATCTGATTATAGCTGGAGAAACCATCCATGAGGGATAGCATCTCATATCTTGCGGTAAGGTCAACTATGATGTCAATGTTTGGCAAAGGAAATTCATCCTTTGGGCATGCTTTATTTAGGTCTCGAAAGTCTGTACATACACGGATTAGCCCATTTGGCTTTGTCACTGGCACTAGGTTAGAAATCCATTCAGCGTAGTCGATAGACCATATGAACCCGACGTCTAGTAATTTCTTTAACTCAGCCTTGACCAATAGAGCAACTTGAGGGTGCATTTTGTGCAACTTTTGATTGACTAGTTTAGCATTAGGTAATAGCGGGAGATGGTGCAGAACTAGCTCTAGGTCCAATCCTGGCATGTCAGCATAGGACTATGCGAAGTTAATTTTTTGTTCTGCAAAGAATTTATGAAATTTTGATCTCTCGTCTTCAGTTAATGATGCAACAAAGAGGACCATCTTGGGATCTTGTGCTATTGATATGTTATCCTCTATTGTGTCTTCGATAAGCATAGCCGATTTCTCCTATTGCACAGGGAGAAAGTCCAGTTCTCCATCTTTGGGTGCCTTAGAGAGGTTTTCACCCGCAGATATATCCTTTATTTTTACTATTTTATTGTCAAGAGGTGCCTTTCGGTTTTCACCTAGAGACGTTTCACTTTTTGTTTTACTCTTATTTTTACTTTTGTGACTAGAGGACAGAGCAGTCTCACCGAAGTATGTCGTGCAGTCTAAATCAATGGTGAATCCTGATTTGTGGTCCCCGCTAGGTATGCCTTCTCGTAATCCCATAAATTTAGCAATTGCCTCATTATTCTGAAATGTGTCCAAGGCTGGCAGTCCTTGTTGGTCCCAATTGACTAGCTCAAGGTAAACTAGGGTAATGCCATCGTCAATGTTGGTGAATTAGGGTGAGGATGTAGACAACATGCAGATGTATTCAGTGATGTTGTAGATGAGATTATCATCATCCAACTCAACATCGAACTCTATCTAATATTCTCCTTCACTAGTGTCATATTCGTTGTCAAAATAAGGGGTGAAGGTTTTAGAGCCCTGATTGTCAATGTCGTCTGATACTTCAGATGGATTGGACTGAAGGGGTTCAGATGATTAGTGTTGGACATCATGGGAAGTGGTAATGGGACTTTGACTATTTGATGCCTATTCAATTTTGAATGTTTTCCAAAACCGTTGTTCAGAGGTCAATTCCCTTGGTTCGACAAACAAATCATCAAGACAACAGTCACTTAGGGATCGTTCTGAGCCAAATTCCCACTCTTGGGAGTCAGTTTCGGTGAGGATTTCCTTAGTAGTCTCGACACTTTTTGAAGCATGTACTTGCTCACTCAAAAGTCTGATGATACATCGATCATCATTGTTGGGTGATCCAAACCCTAATCCAAGATACTTCAGAATTTGAAAAGCTTCTATGGGTTCCCTTCGGCCAGTTTTATTTCTTCCTAGGCCACTAGTACCATCGTAGCCTTTAGCCTTCATTATGTCATAACCCTTGCCATACTTTTGAACTGGTAATGGGGGTAGTGTGACAGTATCCTTATAGATCCATCCTGTAATGTCAGCAATGTCTTCACTACTCATGTCTCCCCACTTGATAAAAACCATTTTTGGTGGAACTTTGAAAGTTTCCTTGGGTTCCATTTTGAAACATGGTTGACCATATACCTTTGGAGACTTGGGTATTGTTGTTATGCTATATGTTGTATTTAGTTTGAACTCTCCATAGCCAAGGTCCTGGATTTTGACAGTGGATTCAGTCTTAGGGTTTGATAGAGGCGGTGGTGTGGAGGAAGATGTGGATGGAGTGGATGCGGAAAATGATGTGAGTGTGGATGGATCAATGTATTTGGATGACAAGGAGCTAGGTGCTTCCTGATTAATAGGCACTCAATTTTTAGAAATACCCCTTAGGTTGGTACAATATTGGAAGGGGTTGGGGTCTTCGTATATGGTTATTTCCATGTCGTTAAATGGAAACTTTAGGCATTGGTGATATGTGGATGAAACAACTTTTAAGGCATGAATCCATGGATGGTCGAGCAAGATGTTATATGGTAGTTCCAAATCTAGGACCTGGCAGGTTGTGCCCACAATGACTGGTCCCACTCTAATAGGGAGAGAGACAACACCACGTGAAGAGCATTCCTCGCCATCATATGCTTTGATCACGATACTCTTTGTTGGGTCTACACATGCATCAGAGAACCCTAGAGCCTTAAGCAGTTTGAGGGAGCATATATTCAATCCTGCTCCACCATCTACTAAAACCTATCTAACTTTGTGCTTGTGGACAAAAGTTTTTATGTGCAATGCATAATTGTGGTTGGTTTTAGGTGATGAGTAATCTTGATCCGAAAAGGTGACGTGGTGAGGTGTAGTGAGATATCCCACCATGGTTTCAAATTGATTGACATTGATTTCCTTGGGGACCAATGACTCAAGCAAGGTTTTATCCAGGATTTCTTTGTGTGTGGGAGATATGCGAAGTAGCTCAAGTATAGAGATTTGTACAGGAGTCTTTCCTAGCTGGTTGATGAGGTTGAATTGACTTTTGGGTTTCCATTGCTTTGTGTTTGGGACAGGTTCTGGCTGTTTAGCAGATGGGCTAGGTATGGTTATTTTGGGTTGTCTAGCAAGAGGCGGACCAGCTATAGTAACCTTGCCACTCCAAGTAGTAGCATTACACTAGGGTGCTCTTCTGACCATAATGGTATTGATGTATTCATTGTCAGTTTGGACATTGTTTATAGTAGGTCCACTAGAATAGTCGTACTTGACTTGAGCGAAGTTGGCTTGATTATTGTGCATCTATGGACCTGACGTGGAAGCCTTATGAGAACCATGGTCCTGCAATGGATTCTTATGGATAGTATGATCTGAATTGGAGGAAAATTGAGATCCACCTACTTTAATGACGCGACTTTTGATAAGATCTTGTATTAGGTTTTTCAATTGTTGACAGTTAGAGGTTGTATGTCCTTTTCCTCGATGGTATTCACAAAATGCATTTTCATTCCACCATGCTGGTTTGAATTGTCCTGGGTCATACGGTTTTGGTTCTTGGAGTGTAATGACCCCATTTTGGATACATTTCTTAAGGACTTCTTCAATGGGTTCACCCAAAGAAGTGTATGTGCAACCTTTAGGAAATTGTCTCATTTGACGGTATTGTCCCTGGTTATTTTGACTGTTCTGATTGTTGAAAGGGACATTAGTAGGGGGTTTCGATGTCGTTGTTGGTTGGTGTTGTTGTTGAACCCCTTTTAGGGCTAGTACATGACCCATAATGTTTGCAGTCTTGGCATCAACAACACCGTCATTTGTAACGTGTTTATTTTTTAACTAGTATTTATTCTTGTCAGTGGTTGGATTGACATTTGTGTTTTTGGAACCATATCATAATTCTCCCTTTGCGATAAGGGATTTCTCAATCTGGACCCCTTTTTCGATTAAATTTGTGAAGTTTGTGCAAAAATGTATTTGCAATGCATATTTTAGGGGCCCCAAAAGTGTTTGGACAAACATGTCGACTTTCTCTCTTTTGGGGATGTCAATGTGACATCAACTAGCAAGGCTTCTCCATTTTTGAAAAAATGGGATAAAAGTCTCTCCGGTATCCTCTTGCATGAGAGTGCACAAGCAAGTGATGGAGGTGTCCATGTCGATGTTGTATGCATAGTTTTTGATGAATTTTCGTTTAAGCTCATCCCATGTCTGGATATCTTTTTGTGTGGAAAACCATTCAAGGGCTTGACCCGCCAGACTTTTAGAAAAAAGTCTCATCAAGTATGTTTGTTCATAGGAAATGTCCATACAATTGGTTACAAATTCGCGAACATGTTCAATGGGTTTTGTCTTGCCTCTGTATTTTGTGAAATTGGGTGACACATATCCCAGAGGAAATGGAGGCATGTATATGCTCATGTCGAATGGGTATACATTTAGGTCATATGATATTTTTGATTTCTTTCCTAAAATGTATATATTTTGAATAGTTTTTTCTACCCCCATCAGTCTTGTTTGGAGGGCATCCATAATAGGATCAGATGTGTTTCCGTATGTTGGATTGCTTGGTACACCATAAGTTCCCATTTGTTGTGTGTGAATATTGGTGTATTGTGGCGATATGGATTGTTGTGGTATGTATGACATGTGCGAATTGTCGTTTTGTTGATATTGAAAGTTATAATTGGGTGCGTGTTGGTGCATATGAACATTATATGAGTAGGTTGGGATGTGTCCCCTAGCCATGTGTGTCGTTATTTGGGGAATGTGATGACCATGAAAGTTATGATGCGTTAATGGTGCCATGGGTTGTGTTACTTGGCCACATGTGCGAATTGTTGGGTTTGCACAAGGGGAATGTTTGTATTTGTACCTTGGGAGGCAATGACATGTGACTGTGTGGTTGTGTTAACGTTTGGTTATTGTCCTTGGATAAAAATGCGTCCCTTGCCCCCTCCCAAAGGATTTTGTGAAATACCACTAAGTGGATATGTCGAAGGTGTACTCATGTTAGTAGATGTAGCTATCAAGGGGGGGTTGTTGTGACTTGATGATGTCCCCATGGCATTTATCATAGTGGTAAAGAGAGGATTGGAGCAATTTTCCCATATTGTTGAGGAGCCAAGAGTGGTTACAGCCGATTGGGATAGTGTCGTGGATGTTTTGGGCATTGTGGATGATTGTGGTCCTCCAATAGATGTAGTATTTATTGTGTTGGAGGTGTTTGGGATGTTGGAGGTAGCATGCACTGTCGTTGTGGTGTCAAAGAAGGTATTGCTCGTAGTGTTTGGAGGTTGACCACTATGTGACATGTTACGCATGTTGTTGTCATTAGGGTTTGGAGGTGTTGATTGTATTCTGGTAATGTCGAAACCTTGGGGTAATTTGGCTCCTTGACTCAAGAGTATGGCCAAGTATCTGTCTCTATCGTAAAGGACCATTGTTTCAACAAATTGAGAGGCCTCTGGGTCTTGTGTTGCTACCTCTAAATTTTCCTCGAGTATTTGACCGTACTCATCTTTACGCAAGAATGGTTCAAATGGACTATTTGATGAGTGTGGTTTCATTGTTAAAGGTTGATTGTTTGTTTTTCCAAATGGATCGTCAAAGGTCTAGTTTGGGTCATACGCTGGATTGGTGACAGTGGACGTGGGGTCTTGCCGAGAGTTTTCCATTTGTCTTTGTTGTTTTTGAAGTCTAATTTCCACCATAAATGATATTGCTCAAATGAAAAGGAATGACAACTAAATGTAGTGATGAGGCTATGCAAGGTCTAAATTCCAAATGACGACTAGGATGACTAATGTTTTTGGATTTTTGCAAATAGGATATGCAATGTGAAGATTTAAGATGCAATTTTAAGACAAGGGTACCTAAGCATGTCTAAGCTCAAACTTTGTTTTTGATTTTGTTTACTAGAGGTCTTTTTTGAAAATGACAAGGTGACAAGGTTGAAATGACTAGAGAATTTTCCTAACTAGACTTTTGAGTTGGAAAATCTCACAAAAGAGGATAATGACTGAAAAATGGGTTTGATAACTTAGTCCAAAAGAGCCTAGTTTCGAAAGCAATGATGTTGCAAATTGTGCTAAGATTTACCTAATCCTAAGGATGCAAAAAATGTGAACCTAGGGACAACCTAATGTCGAATGTATGCAACTAAAAATAATGAAGGATGAAACCTATGGTGATGAATGCAAACTAATAGTCAAGACTTTGAGCAATTTCAAGTTTGGTTTCTGACAGAATCTTCTTGGAAACAGTGTTTGAAAAATTATTGACAAGATGAAGACTTCAGATTTGACTTTGTATGAAGTTTTAAATTGTGACAAGCAAATGCGTCATTTGAGGTGGAAATTATGTCTTAGTTTGGAAAATGGGGCTCAGAATTAGACAAATGCAACTCAATGACAAATAGTTGCAGCTTGGTTTCGTGAATGCGGCACATGTTGAGCAAATGCAGCTTAGAATTAGACAGGTGCGACACGGTTTATCAGATGCGACTCAATTACAGTTAGTTGTGTTGTGACGCATGCATATGTAGTGTTTGAAAGGTCGAATGCGATTGAACAGAGCGATTACGATTCAGAAATTTGAATGCGGTTTGACAGATGCGACACAGTTTATAAAAATGTTTGTCCTGTCGTTTTTGATGGAAAATTTGATCTGTTTGATATTGAGCGTTTTGTTTGGAGCTGTAAATGTGATAATTCCAGAAAGCACTTGACAAGCACAATGTTTTAAAAGTAACCAAACACACATCAGATAAGCACAATCCTAGGTTAGGCCATGACAATATTTGCTAGATTCCATGCGGGTTTCCCCAACCGCATATCTATAGCGTGTGAATTCAGAAGCTTGGCTCCACGGGCTCCCCCTTATAGTGCACTCTCTTCTCAGGCCAACCAAGCTTCCAACCCCCATGAAACTCCCATGGCGAGCTGATCACCTCTACTACAAATTGTGAAAGTGTGGATGCCTTCACACTGACCGGTGCTACGCTAGCAAATAGAAGGTTTTTGGCTTTCTATACAAGATTTTTTAGTTCGGGACCCCCGTTCAAGTGGCCATACATGGGGCAAGAGATTAATCACCATTAAGGTGGCACTCTAGCCTGAAGAGGTTAAGCTCAACAGGGTTTAAGGGAGTATAACTCCATCCGTATGACACATCCGCACTCGCAATCTTAGGTTTTCCCTTAAGATTTACATTTATATACCAGTTAGGGGTAGCTTGGCTTTAGCTCCATTGCCGGTTTGAGTCACATTGGGGTGATGAAATCCCCAGGTAGGCTCAATTTCTAGAGTTAGTAATCGTTTCTCTTACACCCAGGATCGCCCGAACGTGCAAGGGGAGAGGATATTCCGATTACTAAGTCAGGGTAATAACAGATAAAAATGGGTCTGGTTTTCTAATCACTAAGTTTTCACCAAGTGAGAGCATACTCACCTACCATTTTGAAAACACGGTCAAGCAAAGAAGACATGAATGTTCTTTTTATGTGCACCAAAATTAAATGTTTGCTAATCTATGAAAAGAAACAAGCACAATGTTTGTTTTATTCCGTCTTCGACATTCGAATTTGTAAACAAAATATTAGTAGTTTCTTTATGAAATGATCTTTGAAACATGAATAGTAACCGCCACACGCTGCAAATGAAGATTAGTAACACAAAACTCTAAGCTAGCCAACATGCAAGAATGAAAAACTAGGAAATCAAAAGACCATAAAAATGAGAAAAAAACCAGAAACCAGAAAACCCTAAAACTTAAAAACCAGAATATCAAAAATAAAAGAAAATCTTTACTAGTTGAATGCGGCACAACAGAGCGGATGCATCATTCAGGACTTCGAATGCGGCTAAATATGTCAAATGCGGCTTTCAAGATCTTGATTGCGGCTTGTTAGAGTGATTGCAGTTTTTCTTTTGTCAGATGCATCACGACGCATCAGATGCATCACGACGCATCAGATGCATCACGATGTTTTTAAAAAGGCGGTTGCGTTGCTCTGTACTTGTACCTGCAAAATAGCAGAAAACACAAAAACCGTATGGAAATAACAAAAAAAAAGAGTCGGGTTCACCAATGTAACTAAGGGTAAATTCTAAGGTTAGATTAGATCAATTCAATGCAATGCAAAAGACAAAAACCCAAAGTCCTATCGAGTATAAAGTAAATTAAATAATAAAACGGTTATACCCGTTTCTCGAAACTCTCATGATTACCTCCATAATACCTTCTTACTTGCTGGATGATGCTTTGCCCTCAGATTCGTTGTGCGAGCAATCTGAAAATGTCTAAGTCCTACAACAAGCCTTGAAGGATTTGCATAAATGCCTAAAGTCTATGCCTATGACTATGACAATGTCTATGCCTAAAGAATGCTAAGATTTGATCAAATGAAAATAATAAATGCTATGAGAAATCTAAGAATGCAAGTGCAAGAGTATAATGCCTATGATATGTGCGTGTGTAATTGAAAAGTGAGAGGAAAATGGCATTTTATAGAAAATGTCATTTTGAATGGACAAGTGAGATTAATTCATGACAAAAACCTAAAATCAAGGGTCCAGATTAAATATGAGAATTCCTAATTAGGGTTAGGGAAAATTCATTAATCGAACAATCAAAATAATATCTCAGATAATTGGATCGATGGTGGAGAATAAATGAGATAAATTAATTAGAAAATAAAGATTTCAAAAATCAAGAAGATAAAGATTGCTCGATTTGTGAGATTTGAAAAATCAAGAAGATAAGAGTTGGACTGAAGATTAGATTTGGAAAATCAAGAATCTGCCTGATTACTTGATTTTTGGAAGATTAGTTACTATTTTCAATTAAATTAATTCAAAATAATGATTTTGTGAGACAATAAATAATCTTTTTCAGATTATTTACCAAAATGGACTGACAGTTAAGAATGAGATGACATTTTAAATATTTTAATTTATGTAAAATGAGAGGAATATTAATTTTGACAATTAAATAATTAAAGATAATTATTTAATTTAGTAGATAAGATTAATTAATTAAATAAATTAATCAATTTGTTTAATTATGACAGTTAGTGACATATTAAATAGATAAATAAAAGCTTATTTATTTAATAATCAAGGAGAAATATATGACAAAGTGTAATTAAATAAATTAAGAAATTTATTTAATTAAGGGAAGACTTAGACAATTAATGACGTATTTAATAAATAAATAGAATTTATTTATTTAATAATCATGAAGAATAAAAGGACATGAATCAATTAAATAATTATGAATTATTTAATCAATAATCGAATGTGGACCAAGGACATAATTAAATGCCTTAATTATGCTAGGACGAAAGTGGTAAAAATGAAGCTTGCGGGCCTAGGTCATTTTTAGGTGTCTACATCAGAAATGACATTACAACATTTGGCAACATAGGAGAGGCTGCGACTAGACTATTACATAATGGGAATGTATTCAAAATGAATTGTAACTTGCA
Source organism: Sequoia sempervirens (assembly GCA_007258455.2). Lineage (NCBI taxonomy): Eukaryota > Viridiplantae > Streptophyta > Pinopsida > Cupressales > Cupressaceae > Sequoia > Sequoia sempervirens. Next base: position 54,366 of record VDFB02291700.1, read on the forward strand.
AATTTGAATCACACCAATCAATGGTTAATAGAATATTTAACCTGCAACAAATAGGATAAGAGTTCATGCATGATTTAGGGTTCCGTTGACTACAATGGTGAAGATAGACGCTGAGAGACGTCACATCCGATAAAGGAAAGTTGAAGTTTGCAAACCTTGGGTAAGGATAGTAGAAGACATGTAAGTTTTAGATTTGAATAGCTACGCAAAAATTAAATACAATATGAAGAAGCGTAAATCAAAGAACATCAGAGCTAAAGCACATTGAGCAGAGTTTGAATGGTTCACAAAAGTTAAAGAAAGACAGATGTAAATAAAATGTAGGAGACTGAAGGGACACACAGTATATGGATACCTTGTGTGCTGTGTAGGATATGGGGCTACAGTTGAAGCATGAGGTGAGATTAGGAAAATGAAGAGTCCGTACGAATTGAAATTTTTGGAGTGATTGTGTGAGGAAAATGGAAGGTCAAAGTGAAGAGGAGACTAATAGAAGTCACATGAAGAAGAATCTTAAGCAACCTGGGAATTTCCTGGAAATGTAATTGTAATTTTCTTGAAATCTTGAATAAATAGAAGCCATTTTAGTAGTTGGTGTGCAATTGTAATCAATTTTTAAATCGACACAAAAATTTGTCTATTTATATAGTTAATCATTTTGCTGAGTCTGATAATCTAAGATTTTGGGATTTGAGTTGAGTTTTTTTGTTCTTATCTTCATCGATTGGTATTAGAGTCATAGGTTTTGAGTGTGCAAATAGAGTGCTACGAGAGGCGGTTTGTACTAGGACTTGCAAGTGGAGAGGAGAGTAAGCAGAGGTTTTGGGGATGTAAGAAGATTGCCAAATGTGAGGCAACTAGTGACAAAACTTATGGATAGTGGAAGCCCAATTGAGGAGCTCAAAAGTATTCTTGCAGGTGTGTGGAGTCCCAAGTGGTTGACAGTTGGAAAATGTAGAGTTGGAAGCATGAGAGAAGCTCAAAAGTATCATTGTAGGTGTGTGGAGTCTTGAATGGTTGAAAGGAAAAGGTGCAAAATAAAGTTTTGGGCAAGTGACAGATTAAAGCAGGTGAAGTAGAATTTGTGTGAGATTGAGGTATGATTGTAGCATGGAGGTTGCAAGGGTTGAGAGCAATGAAGATGTGCCAAAGAAAGGCATGGAGAGAAGATCTATTTGGCGGAGGAGGTTGGGCTATTAGTGAAGGAGTTTTCTAGAGATTGTTCATAGTATTGAAGGGTGGTTTTACCACTCAACTCCACTTTTGTTATCCCATGCTCACAAATTTGTTACTCGGCATGTCTGATGCAGGAGCATTTGGTTCCACACGTAATCCTACATCACCCAAATTAAAAAAAATGTTGTTTCAAAGTTTTTCTTGTGTCAATGGTATGGAATAAGTTTTATAATACCAATTTAGGCATCTCTATTCAAGAGGTATTCAAGGGTGATCCCCCAATACTTGTTTACAATTTTTGGCCAAATTGGACTGATTTTTTTTCTAACTAAATCTTCACTTTTGGGCACCTATAGCGGCTAAACCGTGAGGAATTTGAAGATGATGCAAACTAGAGATTTGTGACATTTTGTCTATAAATTCTAAAAATATTTTTTTCAAAATTTTTGGAATCAGATTGCACTTCTTTTTTTCATCTCCTTCAAAAACTAGTTTTTTTTCAATAAAAGCCATTTTTAAGGAGTGACACTCACTGTATACAACATAACTTTTTTTCCATGAAGGATAAAATTGTATTTTTTTCAAATTTAGATTTGTAACTAGAATATTTAGTGCTTCCAATTGGTTTCATAGTGTTTTATTGAATATTTTTTCCTTAATCAAGTTTTGAAGTCAAACCTGTTAGAATCCAAGATCACCTGCATGCAAGATGGATACCTGTCACATGCAAAAGATATGAAGAACCGAAAAAAATGTTCTCTGTAAACCTCTCAGTAAAAATGCATTAAGAGAATCAATTATTACAATGTGATCAATCCTTATGAAGGAGATCAAGAAACCCTAAATGAAACCCTAGTGTGCACACTTAATAATTAATAATTAATTATTAATGTGCCTAAGTTTAGCTTAAGTAATAAAGAGGAATAAGTGACTTAATTAATTAATCAATGTGATGTAATTAATTAAGCATAATAACTTATTACTCTAACACCCCCCCTTAAGATGAACTTAGGAAGAAGCTAAAACACTAGAATAAGATGCATGAAGCAAAGATGGGTCCCGACAACTAGGCCTGATCAGGTACCCATTTACAAATGCAATAAGGAGTAAGAGAAGGAAAAACCCAGTGGGACAAAACCCCCCTTACAATGAGATAACATGCTGCAAAGAAGCACTGGAAGAACTCTGTAGAGTAACACTGGAACTTGATATAGGTAAGCAAGGAAATATTCTTCTGTATTCTACTAAAACCGGATGAGAGTCACTGATTGACTCAAGGAATCATGATTAAAGCAACAGAAGACCCGATGCCACGAAACACTCGAAAACTCCAAATTGGAACAACTCTGGAATCTATGAAGTAGCAAGCAATTATTAAAAGATGTATTACTAAAAACGAAGTGCAAAGATGCAAGATGCACTCTCCCAACTGCCAAAACATCCAAGTAATCACCAAACAACCCATCGGGCCAATCTGGACTAACTGATAAACTTGGGACAGATACAGAAAAAGTGCATGGACAGCAACCTAGAGCTCCTCAATACCTTTCTGACGCTTCAAACGAGGTGAAAAACAGAGATCGTGGCAAAAAGTTATGAGCTCGGAAGCATAAAATGTACATCTGACTTCAAACAGCAATAAATGCAGTAAAACAGAAAAATACTGTAAAATAAACTACACCAAATAAAAGTGCTCGGAACCAGCTTTCTGGCGATATCTCGTTTGCCTGATTTCGATACCGTATGCCCAAGTTATGGGCAAAAGAAAAAAACTGCTTCTTTAGGACAAACTAGGGTTAGGAGGGGGCATATGAGGGCCGGCCGTACGCTGACGTCATCAGTTCACGAGCATAAATGTGACGGTCGTCTGGCCGTCGCAGCAAAAAAATGCCCCCCCGCAAAATGAAAATTTTTTGGGGCCCCTGGTCCTGTGGGCGACCAGGGGCTGGCAGACCGCTGCTGGGGGCGGATCCCCTGGTTTTCCATATGGCCGGGGGCTGGATCTGGGCCGTCGGTCATAGATATGACTAGCATTGGTGGCTGGTCCTGGGCGGTAGGGGCTAATCCGGGGCTCCCGGTCGCTGAAGCGACCACCGCTGGGCAGAATAAGCCCTTGGGGGCTACGGACCGGCAGAGCAGCTGGGAAGCGGCGACGGAGGAGGTGGCTGCCGCCCGGTGGCCGCCGCTCCTGGTGGCCGCCTGCCTTTTGTGCGGGCGGTGCCCAAAATTTTTTAAAAATTTCAATTTTTTATATTTTTTTTTGAAATTTTTCAAAAAATGCCTCGATCTGCGTGTTGGGGAGGCCGTACGGCCCCTCAGACAAATTTTTTTTGCCTCCCGGATCAACTGCTCCAAATTGGATGATTTGACGGGCGTTTCTAGGGTTTTGGGACGCTACGAATGCGATGGCGACGTCCGTTTGAGCCCATTGTGTCCCAAAAAAATGGCTACCCCCAGATCTTGCAGAAAAGATGCCTGTGGAAACCCTTGCACCCGAAACTCATGAAGAGGCCATATCTTCAGATCACGAACAAGCAGCTGCAGGTCTAGAGCTCTGATACCATGTTAAAATCCAAGATCACCTGCATGCAAGATGGATACCTGTCACATGCAAAAGATATGAAGAACCGAAAAAGATGTTCTCTGTAAACCTCTCAATAAAAATGCATTAAGAGAATCAATTATTACAATGTGATCAATCCTTATGAAGGAGATCAAGAAACCCTAAATGAAACCCTAGTGTGCACACTTAATAATTAATAATTAATTATTAATGTGCCTAAGTTTAGCTTAAGTAATAAAGAGGAATAAGTGACTTAATTAATTAATCAATGTGATGTAATTAATTAAGCATAATAACTTATTACTCTAACAAAACCAATTACAATTTAGACATAGGTGGACTGTATACAACATAACTTTTTTTGTATGTGTCAAAATTCTTTTTTTTTGTTGGATCAAGGACTTCAATACCTGGAGCACACATATTTTTTAATTTTTTTTTGATAATAAACTATTTTTCCACATGTGCAAAACAGAGAGCTTGATTTTCAGTGAAAAACCTATGTTTATTAAAACTAAAAAAACAAATACATAATAAAACAAAAACATATTAAAATTATATTTATTGGATAGCTCGTTCTAAGGACTACCATCATCCAGTTGGATCTATAAAGTCTCCTCCATTTTCATCCTCAACTCGAGCTTTGAAGGGAAAAATTCAAGAGTTTTTTGGTGCCAGAGGGTGAGGTGGGAAAAGGGGGGTTTGAGCGAACCATGGGGGGTTCGAGCGAACCCCCTTTCCACAAAGGTTTTATTTTTTTTTTTTCCTAGGAATGGTGGGACCCTACATTTAATGGGTTTGCTCGAACCAGGGTTCTAGCGAACCCCCTTTGGGTTTGCTCAAATGAAAAATTCATTCGAATCCCCAAAAACCAATTTTTTTTGCATGGGGTTGTTTTTTGCAACTTTTCCTTCCTCACTAGAATTGTAAACCACTTTTGTGGGTTTACCCATTTTATTGATCATTATTTAAAGCATGGAAACTCATTGAACAAATTTGGCATTATGATGGAAACAATAATAAATTGTTATTATAATGTTTCTTTGAGCTATGCTTTTGTTGTCTTCTATTCATATTGGAAAGTTCCAGCTTAAAAAGAAAAAAAATGGAAATTGGAAGATGAAGAGGTTCTTAATTTTGAAATAATAAGATGTTGATTTGAGAAGAGCATGGGTTACACAAAAGATGAGTGGTCACCCACTTTGCACCCCACCATCTTTAAATGATAGAAGATTTTATGTACTTAGAGGAGAGGCAAAGAGGTGGGTGGAAGGAGGAGAGTAGGAGAGGAGGGCGATAACTAAAATTGATAGAGAGAGCTACATAGGAATGCAAAAAACCCTCCCCTCCATGGCCACACCATAGAGCTTGTAGTTTTTAACGAAAATAAAAAATGGCGTTATAATGGCAACATAGGATAGGTTGTGACCAAACTATTACATAATGAGCATGTATTCAAAGTGAATTGTAACTTGCAAATTTGAATCACACCAATCAATGGTTAATAGTGTATTTAACCTACATCAAATTTGATAAGATTTGATGTGCAATTGAGGGTTGCACTTACTACAATGGTGAAGATGGACGCTGAGAGAAGTCACATCTAATAAAGAAAGTTGATAGAGTTTGTAAACCTCATGTAAGGATAGTACATAAGACATACATAAGTTGTAGATTTGAAGGGTTGTGTAGAAAGTGGAAAGGTGCCATATTAAATGGCATGATGCTCATAAAATGTAAGTGTTTAAGCAATATGAAAATGCCAATCTATAGCAAAAAGTTGTGAGGAAAAATGAATACAGTATGAAGAAGAAATGTAAATCAAAGAACACAAACCTAAATCACATTGAGCAAATTTTGAATGGTGCATGAAAGTTAAAGAAAGAAAAATGTAAAGAAAATGTAGGAGAATGAAGGGACACATGGTATATGGATACCTTGTGTGTTGTGCAGATTATGGGGCTGCAATTGAAGCATGAGGTGAGATTAGGAAAATAGAGAGGGTGCACAAATTGAAAATTTTGGAGTGATTAGGTGAGGAAAACAGAAGGTCAAAGTGAAGAAGAGACTAATAGAAGTCACAGTAAGACTGTACGATAGAAAAATGGATCTTTTACATTTTCATGGTCATTTAAAGGTCTTTCTCTCATGTTGCTTGATATATTTTTCTTTGATTTAATGTTGTAATGTAACTTATACATTCACACTAGGTCTTGAATATTCAAATCATGATATCTTGTGAAGGTGTTGTGAAGTGTTGTAACACATTTCTACACTTTTCTATACTCTTCTCATTCTAATTCATCTAAATATCACCTTTTTATCCCTTATCAAGTCCTATTTTAAAGTGTTGTAAAGTCTTGTAACAAGATTTCACGCTTTTCTAGGATTTTCATCACTAATTACACCTTTCTTATGCTTTATTTGGCCCCTTTATGCATTTACAGGTCATAATTAAGTGTGTTTTTGAATTCAAACTTGACAAACCTCATTAAAAGAAAATTAATTCCCAACACCCACTTGTAAGCCAAGAGTGGGACCTATTCACCATGGGTGGCGAATGAGTCCCTCTTGGCTCAAAATTCAAAATAATTCAAAATTTCTTTTAGGTTTTTATTCATTAAGACCTTATGTTAGCCTGTGATGTATTTTTAGGTAATTAGGGCATAATTGTGTATAAATAAGTGTTTTTCTATCCATTTTAATCCCCATTCATCTCATTCATTCATTCAATATCAATTAGCATTCTTGCATTCAATTCATTATAGAATCATTCAATCAAGCAATCATCAAGCATCTTGGAGTAGCCATTAAAACATTTTCAGACTTCAACAACAAGGATTTGATGAGTTTAGGACACTTGCATGTTGTTTATTCATTTCTTGTTTTCATTTCATTTCTTTATCAAGGGTTTGATTGCCAAAGTGGGATTTGACCAAGGCAAATCCCTATATACTCTAACCCTTAACCATTTCCCCCATTCTTTACATGTGTTTGCAAGTCTTGTAGGAAGATTTATCAAATAAATAGGTGTTGGAAAGTGGTCAACAAGTCATTAAAGTGTTTCAAGTCAACCAAATCCTAATTCAAGCTTGGAGACAACATTCAACCAGTTTTTTGCAAATTTGACTCTGTTAACCTGGCCAAAAGACAAGTGCAGATCTGGACCCACAAAATTGACTCCTAAATTTTTAGATTTGTGGAGGAGGATTGATTTGTCATCAATGGTGAATGAGTCCCACTTTCAGGCTAAAAATTTGATTTTTTCATAATTCAGTTCTCGACAGTCAGAAATCAAATCCAATACAGTTTACCAGTAGGAGGAATGATTTGCCATCAGTGGCGAATGAGTCCCATTGGTCATAAACAATGATTTTTTCGAGTTTCGAGAGCCTCCCAAGATCAACATTCAACTTCCAGATGTAGTTTTCCAAGTCTCATTCAATTCTATTTTCATTTGTTTATGTTTCTAGTTCATTTTTGCATATCATACTGTGTTTTCAAACATTGCATATTTCATTAGTTTTGCATTCATAATTATCCAATTTTATGAATTAGCTACATTTAGATCAATGCATTTAGTCATAATTACATCATACATTCCTTAGTTTGAGTGAACCACCATAATTTTTGGGGTCTATCTCTCTCTTTTTAGGTGAAAAACCCTAAGAGTGTAAGAAAAGTACATAGCACTATAGAAATTGTTGGTTCAAAGAGGAATCTGGAACAACCTTGGAATTTCCTTGAAATGTAATTATAATTTTCTTGAAAGCTTGAATAAATAGAAGTTATTTGAGTAACTTGGTGTGCAATTGTAATCAATTTTTAAATCGACACAAAAATTTGTTGATTTATAGAGTTAATCATTTTGTTGAGTCTGATAATCTAAGTTTTATGGATTTGAGTTGAGTTTTTTTTTCTTGTCTTCATCAATTGGTATTAGAGCAAGAGTTTCAGAGTGTGCAAATAGAGTACTAAGAGAGAGGCCATTTGCACCAATACTTGTGAGTGGAGAGGAGAGTGAGCAAAGGCTATGGGGACAAAAGAAAATTGCTAAACGTGAGGCGTCTTGTGACAAAACTTGTGGATAGTGGAAGTTTGATTGAGGGGCTCAAAGGTATCATTGCAGTTTTGTGGAGTCCCAAGTGGTTGAGGGTTGGAAAGCGCAGAGTTGGGAGTGTGGGAGAAGCTCAAAAGTATTGTTGTAGGTGTGTGGAGTCCCAAACAGTTAAGAGGAGAAAGCGCAGAAGAAAGTGTTGAGGAAGTGCTATATTACAACATACAAAGTGTAATCTTTGTGAGATCAAGATATGATTGCAGCATGGAGGTTCAAGGGTTGAGAGCAGTGAAGACATGCCAAAAAAATGCATGGAGAGAAGAGGAGCTATTTGGTGGAAGAGGTTGTGCTATCATTGAAGGAGTTCGCTAGAGATTGTTCATAGTCTTGAAGGGTGGTTTTACCACTTTTCTCCACCTTGTGAGTCCATGCTCACAAATTTCTTATTGGGCGTGTTTGATGTAGGATCATTCGGGTCCACATTCAATCCTATGTAACCCAAATAAAAAAAAATGTTCCAAAGTTTTTCTTGTGTCAATGGTATGGAAAATGTTTTATAATACCAATTTAGGCATCTTTGTTCAAGAAGTATTCAAGATATTTTATTGAGCATTCATTAAATAATGGAAGCTCATTGAAGAAGTTTGGCATTATGATGGAAACAATAATAATTTGTTATTATAACGTTTCTTTGAGCTATGTTTTTTTTGTTGTCTTCTCATATTGGAAAGTGCTAGCTTTAGGTGTAAGATATCTAAAATTATCGCCTCTTGGGGTTTTTGGACCTAGGGCAACAAGCTTTCTATACTCCACATTCAAGGATGCCCTAGAGATCTCAATCAAATGATGATAGTGGAAGAAAGAGATTTACTAAGGGACTATCCAAGGGTATGTTTAGGGATTAATGATGGGTTCACCACCAATCTAGGGATTGGAAAAGATAACATTTGAAATGCAAGATCTAATGATTGAACTCAATGATGTATAAAACTTCACTAAATGGACTATAAATGTAAATAAATCAGAACAAAAAATAGGAAAAGTATAGAGGAGCACCTGGAAACTTGAGAGAGCTTGAATGGAGGTTTGAAATGTTGAATAACCTAAAATTTAGGCCTAATTGGACTCATACACCAATCTAGGTGAATCAGTCACAGATCTGGGTTTTGTACAGAAATAAGAATTTGGCAAATGGGTATTTGAATATGTCAAAATCTAAAAAATGACCTAAACTAGAACTCATATGCTAGGACTAGCGTATGAGTCTAGTTAGGGTTTTCTAGAACTTTAAGACCTATCTGAATCTGGTCTTCAATGTCTTCTCTTTCAGTTCTTCTTTTTTTTTAGATCTGAAACCCTAATTTTGAGGTTGTAGGTGACCTTTTATGAAGATAACAACCTTGTGACAAATTGATGACTTTTTCCAACCTTGCAACCTAATCTTCAAAGGATCTTCAAGATTCCAAAGCACCTAAAACTACAATCACACAAAGAGAGAGAGAGAAAAAGTGTTGATTGTTAGGGAATAGGGGTTTTCCTTGGTCAAACCCCTTGTAGGTAAAATTAAACCAAATGATGAGATAATAAAATGAAGGAATGCAACATGAACCAAAGAACATGAACCATGGACAACGATACCTTGAATGATGCCTTGTAAATGATGTCTTGTAAATTTGCAACTCAACATGAAATGGCTATGAAGGATGTAGATCTTGATCTTGACAATAGGTGTAGAGCAATGCTTGATCTTGGATCTTCAATGCTACATCAATTGACACTAGCTCAATAACATGTTTGATGCTTGATGACCTTGACATGATGGTGAATCTTGAATTTCTACAAGAATTGATGAAGAATTCTGCCAATGAATGCCTTATAAATGCTCTTCAATGCTCTATTGATGATTTTGTAAAGTCTTGGAATACTTAACTCTTGATTGCTTGACTTGATAACATGCAGGAATTATGAAATAAAGGTTTGAAAACTCATTTATATAGGAAATCCATAGATAATATCTCATGTATTAGATCCCAAAGGTCGATGTACATGAAATTTGAACTTAAAAGCTAGTTTTTTCCCACTCAAAACCATAAAAATAGGCCAAATGGGACTCACACGCAACCAGTGGCATATGGGTCCCACCTAGATGGGACTCATATGCCCAAGGTGGCGTATGGGTCCCATAGGGCCTATTTTGATAGCTAAAGTGTCGGGGAGTGTGTAGATCAAGTTTATTTGTTGATCTTGTTGGGTTTTTAATTGAAATATGCCTTGGGATACACAATATAGGGTCTTGGGGGCCTATTAATGATGATATTAAGGTCATAAATGAGGAGGGCCCAAAATACAATGTGAAAGTGTAAATAAATGCACTTTACAACATTAAATTAAGGCAAAATCAAGTCAATTTAGCTTAGAAGGGCCCAAAATCCCATGTGAATGTGTACAACACTAGATTAGGTCCATTTAGTTTACAAACCTCCTAAATTTAATGTGAAGGTGTAAATAAATACAATTTACAACACTAAATTAAGGAAAAGTTAGGTTTATTTAGCTTTAAAAGGGCCCAAAACCTAATGTGGATGTGTAAAAAACATCACAACACTAGATCAAGGCAATATTAATTTCAATTTATCATGAATTATTCCCAAATTAGGCAAGGAAAATGCATACTTGTTTTGTTCCCACATAAGGAAAAACATGGAAATTGGATTAGGTTCTTAATTTTGAAATAACAAAATGTTGACTTGAGAAGAGCATGGGTTACATAGAAGATGAGTGGTCACATAGTTTGCACGCCACCATCTTTAAATGATATAATATTTTATCTACTTAAGCAAGGAGGCGGGTGGAAGGAGGAGAGTAGGAGAGGAGGGCGACATCTAAAAGTGATAGAGAGAGCTATGTAGGAATGCAAAAACCCCTCCCTTCCATGCGCACACCATAGAGTTCACAATTTTAAACGAAAATAAGAAATGGCATTATAATGGTAATGTAGGAGATGTTGCAACTAGACTATTACATAATGGGAATGTATTCGAAGTGAATTGTAACTTGCAAATTTGAATCACACCAATCAATGGTTAATAGTGTATTTAACCTACAACAAATAGGATAAGAGTTCATGCACAATTGAGGGATGTGTTGACTGCAATGGTGAAGATGGATGCTAAGAGAAGTCACATCCAATAAAGGAAAGTTGATGGAGTTTGCAAACCTTGAGTAAGGATAGTAGAAGACATGTAAGCTATAGATTTGAAGGGTTGTGCATAAAGTGGAATAGTGCCATATTAAATGGCATGATGAATAAAATGTAAGTGTTTAAGCTGTATGAAAATGTCAATTTGCAAGAAAAAGGTGTGAGGAAAAATGGATATAGTATGAAGGAGAAGTGTAAATCAAAGAACACTAGAGCTAAAGCACATTGAGTAGAGTTTGAATGGTGCATGTGAAAGTTAAAGAAAGAAAGAGGTAAAGAAAATGTAGGAGACTGAAGGGACACATAGTATATGGATACCTTATGTGATGTGTGAAATATGTGGTTGCAATTGAAGAATGCGGTGAGATTAGGAAAATGGAGAGGGTGTGCAAATTAAAATTTTTGGAGTGATTGTGTGAGGAAAACAAAAGGTTAGAGTGAAGAAGAGACTAATAGAATGTTAGGAAATATAGCATTCAAACCCAGAATCTCAAATAATTTCCCACATAACCCAAGAGAGATTAACATGCCTACAAGTTTTCCAAATGCAAAGATCAAATAGACAAGCCACAAGATAACACAAGATTTACCCTGGGAAAACCCTCAAGAGGGAAAAACTCAGCCTCCAAGAGCATCCATAATCCATCATATTAATCAGCCATAAGCAAATACAAGAGTTACAATGAATACCTCTAAAACATCAATCCCTCCAATGCACTCTCATGTGTCCAAGCATGAATCCACACATCCCATGCCATACTTCACAAATGCACTCTTCAAGAAGACTCAATAATCACAGCCAACTTGCTCAGCCTATTCACCCAACCCAAAACCACTACATTGTGTTTGCTTTTATAGACACAAGCTGACACAAATACAACTAGTGGTAAGGTAAAACCATGTCCCACAAAACCATGTGAATACAAAACCACTGACCCCTTTTCTAATATTGGGTACTAAGTTGTTACAATATTTAATTCCTCAATATTAAATTACTAACACATCTCCAATACAAATAGTAATACAATCATTACGTACCAAATAATTACTATGTGATTATCCACACCACCAAGGTGCATCACAACTAAATAATTATTTAATTACAATAATAGAATAAAACTTTTATATGCAATGGTGTACAACACCATACCCCAACATTCTCCCACTTGTTGTATACATTGCATAAGGGATCAATGCATGATATACATCATCATAGCCATCCATGAAACCACATGAATCTGTAACATGCTTTCGTGCTCCAAAAAGATACTTGCAATAAGATCAAAGTGACTACCATCTCAAGCAAAAACTCCTCTCATCCTCCAATGTGCCACCTATGGAAGAAAAGGAACATGCCAAGGTGAAGATGCACCACTCCATGAACACAAGCATCAAATCCAAGTGATAACAACGGCTCTGCCAAGCTGCTGTCATGAAGAAAAAAACCCACATGATCGGAAATAACATCCACAACACATGCTAATACATCCAACCATCCATACCTCCAAGGTATCAATACATCAGTAAACTCATGCCAAGAACATATGCAACCTGTAAACTACAACCAAGCTCCCTATATAAAACCTGTCAATGAAAAACATACATATCCAGGAACTCCCATTGCATAGGTAATGTCAAAGCATATCAAGTCTACCAATCCACACTATACATCAGGGTGTGATAAGTCAATCAAAACATGAAGTACCAAGAACAATTGCAATGATCCACACATACAACCCAAGAGCTACATAATCTCTCACAACATGTTGCCACCATCCTCCCAAAACATGAACTTCCAAGGAGAAGCCATGAAGAGAGAAACCTATAAACCATAATGTCCTTCTACCAACACCTCAAAAATGTATCGTTGTGTCAAGTATGATCTCCTAAACAACCCCAATTGAAAATCCTTAACAACATCCACAACACCCAATCTCATAGATCAAGTACAACATATAAATCAATGTAACAATGCCAACATGGATGTAAGCCTCTCAAAACAAGAAGATCAAACTCATATGTAACCATCCCCATAACTGGAAATCGGCCCATAAACTATCTCCTAACAATCCTCATCAAAGAATTATATCATAAACTCAAATGCACAAGGAGATAACCATGCCATAACATCTCTCAAAATGAATCCTCCAGAACTAACTATTCATAGTTCAAGATCCATGTCTATGAAAGATAAAGCATAAAACACAACACGCCTGAAAGATATAATGGGAAAATACCTTTCAAATCATAAGCTGCCGAGTAGACCAAGAGTGGGGAATGAGAATGCTCCTCCAGGATAACCAAGCCATCATGACTCACTCCAAGAACAATCTCCTCTATCTGTCCATCATGAACTCATGTCCATATCCAGGTGAAGGCTACCTCGGTCTTCCTGCTAAAACCTCCAAAGAGTAACCGTCTCAAGCAAATGTCTCTAATCACAAGAGAACTCCAACCATCACCTACATCTCTAAGTATCCACGAGCACCTATAACCGATGAATACATTCCAAACTCCAAATGCAACATAACACCATCATGAAGTAATCAAGCAAATGATCAATGTACTCAATACAAAGAGAATCACACACGATCAATGTCAAAGCTCCAACTACAGAATCAGGAACCTATCATGACAACATGATCTAACCATCTCCTCCTAGGAGATCACATGCACCATAACATACATCCTGGTCTCAAGAGAACATGTAATATGCCAAACTCTAATCTAGAATCAAGAGTGTACCATGACATCATAACAAACACTGTAAGCCAAGAAAACATATCCCCAATCACATGAAGATAACCATACCAATGATGCATCCACATCACTGCCAACAACTCCCACTGAACTGTGATACGAGCTACACATGGCATCATGACTACCATCCTCTCCATGAAGATCATATAGGTCTACACACACTCAACTGCAATGTCAATAACATACAAGTAAACCGAGATCTCCAAGCCAAGAAGATACATACAACCACCATCAAAACATCACAAACCAATCCAACACCACCAAGTCATCACTGTCAAGAGCTCCCACTGAAAGTGTATAACCAATTAATGTACCAAGCTATCATGACATCGTGATCAAACCACATGCTATAAGTCCCATAAACTAACTAATCAAGTACTCAAAACATCCATCCTCTTAATCCCAAAACAACATACCAATGCACAAATGACCACAGACAAGGCCAACTAATGAAATCTGCAACAATAATGAAACAAATTTGGTGGATATAGACAGTCCACATCCAAGTCATCCCACTACAACCCAATAGGCTATACACACCTACAAGCTGCATAACTCATAGATCCGAACCACTGAAATATGCAAACTCATTGAATCACATTAGTAACTGCAAACGAATATATCAAAGAAGATAACCATGTAGACATCAAGACTCAAACACCAAATCAACCACTGATCTGATTTTCCAACCACGTCCACAAAAGAGTAATCATAGTTAAGGAACCAAATAAGCATCAAGAAGATAATATCAATCTCCTAACATCAAACCATCTTACCACCAAACACCGCATACATGATCATGTCGTGCCAATGCATCAAAAGTACCTACATATCCATGACACCATAACCATATCCATTGATGTATCTACACTCAACTATCACCCATACGAGACTCCAAGTCTCAAACCATGTCCTTAAAACCAAAGACAACCTGTGTACTTGTCACCATCAAAGTCCTAAGTCTGAAAATCACCTGTAAACCTGTACCAGGAAGCACTAATCTGATAATCAGCTGTAGCATCATAAATAACATATAAAAACGTGTACTCCCTCAATTTTTTGCCTCTTGACTCGTCTGGATGCTCACATAATCACACCCCAAATCTCAAGCTCCTACAAGCAATCAAACAAGTACCAAAAATTTCCTGCACCACAAACTGATAAACAATCTGAACCACTGTGTAGTACACTACAAATACTCTCCAACACATCTTCGAAATCAAAAATTCGATTCCGTATGCAAAAGATATGACTAAAAATGTGCAAATGAGAATATCTGACTTTCAGGCTCCAAAAACATGTCAAAAGGACAAAATCAGGAAACCAAACCTCTACCATAGCATAGTGCTTGGAACCAGCTTTCCAACGATTGCAAGAAGTCAAAAAACTAACATCGTGAGTGAAATTTATGCTTATTTGAATAAAAGTTCTCCAATCTACCCTGCTAGTAGCTCTGTGGTGGCGCCCAGGCGGCACTCTGGTGGTGGAGCAGTGGCGGATTTCAAAAGTCATTTAAATATGATTTAATTTTTCAAAATAAAAAAACTTTTCCCCTCTCCCCATATGGCGGACCCGACCAACATTATGAAATATGGTTTGATTTTATTTTGAAATCCGACGAATTTATTTTCATTTAAAAAAGTTTTAAAAGACTTAGAAAAAATCTTTCGCTGGCAGTTTTTGGGGCAGGCTCAGCACCCTTGCCGGCCGGTAGGCCACTTACTGGCAGTGTTTGCGGTGTACGCCATCTAGCCTTGCCAGTGGCGGTGTACGCCATCCGACCCTGCCAGCAGCGGCACTGCCGAATGGCACTGCTAGCGGAGTACTGCCAATGGCAGTGCCACAGGTGGGTACAAGCAGGTGTAGGGGCCCGACCCCCCCACAAACTTATATAAATTTTTTTTCTTCCAAAAATTTTCAATAATTTTTTTTAACTTTTTCATTTTTCTCTTTGCAGGATTTTTTTAATAATATTTTTCATCCGACGATAAAATAATTTTTGCGAAAATTTAAAGGACGGGATTTTAATTTTGATTTTTCTACACATGCAAAAATGGTCCTTTTGTTAAATTTTTTTTGCCTTTTTTTCAACTTTTTCAAAGTAGGTCGAATTTTATGTCAAAATTTGTCTCTCGGCCAGCCTGAATCTAGCCATGAGGTCCGTTTTGTTCCAAAATGTTATTCATGAAATTTCCCCCACAAAACCCTCACATGCAAACTCAAAACAAGAAACCCTTTTTCACCCAACAAATCTTGACAACCCAAAAGCCCAAATTTGCATAAAAACACTTGCAACATGTGTTTCATACCTTGTAATGCCTCAGATCATACATGCATGTCCATGGCTTCAACTTTGCAAAAACTCTCAAACCAGGGTTATAATAAAAATTCTTCAACCATGAAAGCTTTGATACCACTGTTAGGAAATATAGCATTCAAACCCAGAATCTCAAATCATTTCCCACATAACCCAAGAGAGATTAACATGCATACAAGTTTTCCAAATGCAAAGATCAAATAGACAAGCCACAAGATAACACAAGATTTGCCTTGGGAAAACCCTCAAGAGGGAAAAACCCAGCCTCCAAAATCATCCATACTCCATCATATTAATCAGCCATAAGCAAATACAAGAATTACAATGAATACTTCTAAAACATCAAGCCCTCCAATGCACTCTCATGTGTCCAAGCATGAATCCACACATCCCATGCCATACTTCACAAATGCACTCTTCAAGAAGACTCAATAATCATAGCCAACCTGCTCAACCTATTCACCCAACCCAAAACCACTACATTGTGTTTGCTTTTATAGACACAAGCTCACACAAATACAACTAGTGGTAAGGTAAAACCATGTCCCACAAAACCATGTGAATACAAAACCACTGACCCCTTTTCTAATATTGGGTACTAAGTTACAATATTTAATTCCCCAATATTAAATTACTAACACATGGATCATCAAAGTATTTTTCTTGTAACTTTTTCACAGCTCTGCAACCGAGGTGCCCTAGAAACTGGTGCTCGCAACAAGAATCAAATTCTTGTGGGGGTGGTTGTACGCCCCCCCACCCAAGTTTCCCCTGACCTTTTTTCTTTCTCTATGTTCTTTATTTTCCTTTTCATTTTTGTGTATGCCGTTTCTTCTCCTTTTGCTTGGTATGTTTCCTGTGGTTGTGTGCTGGTGATCCCTGCTAGTTGCGTAGGGTTCCGACCCTCCTTCATTAATGGAGGAGGGATCAGGTCCTCCATTATCAAATCCTTTCAAAGGGTCTTGTAATCCCAGTGACCCCCCTCCTAGAGTCGTGCAGAAGTCTTTCAAAGAGGCCCTAACTGACGATGGCGATGCGATCCCGGGAGAAGCTAATTTCGTTGTCGAAGGTGCAGACGATGGTGATGCTTCCACTGAAGGTAAGTCCCCCTCTCTCACCTCCAGGAACTTAATCATTTCTCCGAATAAAAATCTGAAATCTATTAATTCTAGCGAAAGATCTAGATTAAAAAACACTGGTATTTTCTTTGCTGCTCTGGATGCTGGAAAAATACCAGCTAGAAAGTTTCTAGACTCCCGGCTCGCCAGAATTTGGGGGGGAAAATTTGGTATCCGTGTTAAATTCTGCCGAATGATCCTTCGTGGGATATTTGTCATCGTGGTGGCAAATCAAAATATGCAAAGTAAAGCTTTGGAGAAGCCTTACTGGAATGTGGGCGGGTGCACCTTCTGTGCCCTATCATGGTCCCCGACGGCCATCG
Source organism: Sequoia sempervirens (assembly GCA_007258455.2). Taxonomy (NCBI): domain Eukaryota; kingdom Viridiplantae; phylum Streptophyta; class Pinopsida; order Cupressales; family Cupressaceae; genus Sequoia; species Sequoia sempervirens. Next base: position 71,879 of record VDFB02291700.1, read on the forward strand.
TTGAGGAAGTCATAGCTCTATCGGCCCCAAGGTGGGTCACGATCAAAAAACTTCCTCTAGAATTCTGGCGTTTAATTCCTCATATTCTTGCGCCGATCGGGGCAGTTGTTAAAATTGATGAGACTAATTTAACTCTTCCCAATCTGGATGCACGGGCTCTAATCTCCGTGATGCCCGACATTGACTTCCCTGAGAACATCGTCATTAAAGAAGACAACAATCAAATTGTCTGTCCTTTGGAATTTCTTGGTGACATCAGCGCATGCTACCTATGCCGTAGGGAAGGACGTATAAGAAAAAACTGTCCCTTAATAAAGAAAAAAACTAACGCTACCTCTCCCAGCAAGATGCGCAACCCTGACACTTTAAATTCTCAAAATCGTAATCCTGTCCCGTCTAGCAATTATGAATTGCCCAAGGCTGCTGGTGTTGGGGAAAATGATTCTAACCCTGACCCCCAGACTACCCACCCCTGTCCACATTCATTCCCTCATGAGGCAGAAGTGCCCGGGGCGTTGAAGGGTGATATTTTAGGACCTGGGTCCACTCTCGGTCTTCCTGAGTTTCCTTCGAAAAACCCCTTTGACATCCTCAACCTGGACGGGGTTGATTCTCCTTTGGCGGATCTTGGTCCCTTCATGCCTGCCAAGGAGGGTGGCAAGAGCCCTAAGTCTTGCTCGCTTGATCAGTTCCCTATTAACAATCCAAATGCTTTGGAAAAATTAAATGCTCAGCAATTGGCAATTAAGAAAATAAGACTGAGAATTCAGGAAAATCTGGCTAATAGATACAATGCTAATAATACTTCCGTGGTGTCTGATTATCTGGTTAATAGGCCTCCTGAGGCTGCCAACCCTGGGGACTCCGATTGTGGGGGAGACGAAGGTTTGGTTAGTGATCTAGGTGGGAGTATCAAGGATGCTCCACGGTACTCTGATAACTGCATAGCTCTGGCGGCCAAACAATCATTCGACCTCACCCCTGATACTGCTCTCGCTCCCGATGCTATGCCATCTTCAGATCTGCTAGAGGGAGTATCCTCTGATACCCCCCTCCAGACCGCTAGTCCTACCTCCACCCCCCACAGTGGTTGTTCCCGAGGTTTTGCACCTTTTGGTGACTGACCTTGCTAATGCCCCCACTCAACAAAATGCTACTGTCAAGGAGGCCTCCCTTGAAGAGGACAAAATGGATCCTAACTCAAAAACTGAGATTAGTGCCAAGTCTCAATGCACGACTTTTAAAACCCAAAAAAATGGAGATCCTGCAGATAACATAGTCTATAATAAAAAGGAGGTTATGGCTGTGGGGAATGAGACCACTGCCCCAAAACCAAGGAATGGCCTCGGAAGGCCAAGAAAATTTAGCAATACCCCAATTGGGGGGAAAAATATTGTGTTGTCCAAAAATAAAAGAAAGAAAACTAGTACTGTAATTCAGCCCCCAACTCTTAAAAAGTTGGAGATGGAGGAAAAAGTTCCTAAATGTTTTGAGCTCTTCAAAAGTGGGAAAGAAGAATCTCCAATATTAACTGAAAATGAAGGTTAATTGCATTTCCTGGAATGTCAGGGGCATGGAATCCCCTGATAGAAAATATATCCTAAGGAGATTCTTAAATCAGGAAAAGGATAAAGATTTCATTTTGCTCCAAGAAACAAAAGCTACTGGTTTCACCCTAGAAACAACTTTAAACTTTGTCTGGAAAGACTCCATTTTCTTTTCCACTGCCATTGAGAAAGGGAGAGGGGGGGCTGCCATTCTGGTCTCCAAGTATTGGGCTCAATGGGTTTCTGGTCATGGCTCCTCCCCCTGTAATAGATTAGTTTGGGTCACCTTTGATAAAGATGGCGATATCTTTGGGGTGTGCTCAATCTATGCTCCGAACAACTATAGAGATAGGATCAAGTTGTGGATGTGGGTGACCAATCTGCAAGAGATCCCTTGGATTATGGGGGGAGATTTCAACATGATCGAGCAGTTGGAGGATAAATGGGGAGGTGTTGACATGACTTGGAAAGGAAATGAGAAGCATTTCTGGCTAAGGGCTAAACATAAGCTTAGGCTGATTGACCCTTTGGAAGGGAATAAAAAAGAGTCAAGAGAGATATGGTTTACGTGGTGTAATGCACAGAAAGGCAGAAATAGGATTTATTGCAGGCTAGATATGATCTATGCCAATAAAGACTTCTTCTCTTTCAAACCAAGCAACAATGGTGTCTTGGTGCAAGTCTGTCCTTACACTCTGTCTGATCACCATCCAATTAAAGCTAACTTATCTTCTTCTGATGGTGGTCCGATTAGATCGGAGAGGAAAGACTCTTTTATTCTCAACACTTCTCTTTTAAAATATCCTGACTGCCTTGATGCCATTTTATCTCTCAGGGAGATAAATAGATGGATGTTAAAAGAATGCTCTTACCTCGAGAGATGGAAAAAAAATGTGCAAGGATGGAGGAAACTCTTCCAAACCATTGGTAAGAAAAAGGCCCTAGACAGAAGGAAAGAGGAAAGCTCCCTCCAGGAAAGGGTTTTTGAGGCGGAATCCAACCTTCAAAAGGATCCGGAGAGCATGACCCTTTGTGATGAGTTGATCCTAGCCAAAAATGATCTTAGGTATCTTCAATCTCAGAAAATTCAAGGTCAGAAAGTCAGAGCCAAGCTGAACTGGCTCAATTGTGGAGACAAAGGATCCAAATTCTTCTTTAACTATTTAAGGGACAAAAATTTAAAAGAGCAGATTGCGTAGATCTGGGATGGCTCCCAAATGGTCTCCTCGCAGGATGGGATTATGGAACAATTCCGAACTTTTTTCCAAGATCTCTTCACCTCTGAAGATGGGAGTCAGGACAATGCAGAGGCAAGGTCTTTCATCAAGAATCTCATTCCAAAAAAGATTGCTGATGATGACCTTGCCAGACTTGACTCTGATATTTCAAAAGATGAGATAAAAAATGCTTTGCTCTCCATGAGCAATGATAAGTCGCCAGGCAGCGATGGTTTACCTGTGGAATTCTATAAAACCTTTAAAGATTGGATCTATGATGACTTGTTTCAAGTGTATAAAGAGGCCCTAAGAAAGGGATCTCTTGGTAAGGAGATAAACAGAGGGATTATCAAGCTGATCCCAAAAGGAGGTGACAAGTCTCTGGTCAAGAACTGGAGACCTATCACCTTACTTAATGTCTCTTATAAGATCCTGGCCAAAGTTATTGCTTCAAGATTGGTCAAGATCCTGCCAAAGTTCATTACTAACACTCAAACTGGTTTTATTAAAGGTCAGTATATTTTGGAAAATTTGATTACGAGCTGGGAAGCTCTTGAGTGGGCTAGACATTTTGGGCAACAAGCGGCTATGCTGCTTCTAGATTTTGAAAAAGTGTATGATCGGGTGGAGTGGTCCTTCCTAAGGACTATCCTTCAAGCTTTTGGCTTCCCCGATAATTTCTGTAATATGGTGAACACCCTTCTAAGTGATGCCTCTGCTCAAATTGACATCAATGGTAAGCTCTCAAATGAGATTACCCTAGAGAGATCAATTAGACAGGGATGTCCTCTTGCCCCAGCTCTTTTTGTTATTGCTTCTGATGCTCTTTTCTACCTTTTAAAAGACGACTCTTTCTCCCCCAAAATTAGGGGAATCAGACTCCTTAACCACAGTGACCTTACTAACGTGCAATTTGCTGATGACACCTCCATTTTTGTGGAGATGGAGCACTCCAATCTGGATTCTCTGATGAAAAAATTAGACCTCTATTGTAGTGCTTCTGGAGCCAAAATCTCTAAAGCCAAATCTACTTTTCTTGGTTGGAAGGAGAATCCCCCCGACTGGTTGCCCAGATATGGCCTCTAATGGGGTGGCCCTAACAAATTGGTCAGATATCTGGGAATTCCTTTTGCGGTCAACCCCAACCTCAAAGAAATGTGGAATTGGGTTAGAGACAAAATTGAAAAAAAATTAGGGAGTTGGAACAGGCAATATCTTTCGCTTGCTGGCAGAATTCAAGTGTGCCAAAAAATTTTCTCCTCTTACAGTGTTTACTTTGCTTCTGTTTGGTTTTTTTGTAGTTACCAAATTAATGAAATTTAAAAAAGAATTAGAGATTTTCTCTGGTCTGATGGGAAAGGCAGGAGGAAGAGGCATGCGGTGAAGTGGGAGTGGTGCTGCCTCGGGAAGCTCCAAGGGGGCATTGGTTTGAAAGATCTAAAAATTCAAGGAATTGCCTTGGCTGCTAAATGGATTCTTAAATCCCTGAGTGGCCAAGAACCGTGGAAAGTCCTCGTCAGAAGCAATATTCAGATGGCGGTTGCTAAATAGGCCAAAGCGTGGAAGGGGCTGCCCCTAAGTGATATCCCACTTAATAATCACTCTATGGTTCCAGCTGGGTCCTCTATTTTTAGGAGTATCTGGAAGGCTTGGGAGTTAATAAAATACAAAGCCCAACTTAAAACTTGTATTGTAAAGCTTAAAAGTAATCATTCTTGTAAGCCCTTTAGCTCCTTATGGTGGAATCTGGAGCATTGCAACAAACCCCTCACCCTCCTTCAAAGGGGCTCGGCGAAAAGTTGGAATAACAAAGGTATCAAGACGTTTGAGCATATTCTTACCAATGGTTGCTTGAAAACCTGTAATGTCTTAAGAGTTGATTTTGACCTCCCTGCTTCCACTATTAGGACTTATTCTGTGATTTAGGAGGCTTGTAGTAATGCAACCTTCCCGATTGATGGTAATAAAATTCTTGATCTTGATACTGACATTGTTTGGTGTGATGGCTCCACGATTGGAAATGTGAAAGCTAAGACAATTTATAATGAACTTCTTGATTGCAGCTTTGTTATTAATCATGTAAATTCTTGTTGGGATTTAACCCTGGGAATTGATGATTGGCAAAAACATTTAAGTTTGATTTGGCATAAATCCATAGAGCCTAAAAAGGCTTGCTTCAGGTGGCTTGTTTATTTGCAGAGAATTCCTTTTAAAGCTAACTCTGGTGAACTTGAAGTTTGCAGCATATGCAGGGTTCCAGAATCTTGTAAGCATATCCTTTTCGAATGTTTTTACGCTCAGGAAATCTGGAGGTTGTTTTTTCACAATATCAATGTTTGGAATAATGATGGTAAAATTCTTTGGAAGGAAATTATGTTTCCTACTTTTAAGATCAGTAAAGATTGTAAACTTGTCTGGATTTGGCTAACAAATGAAATCTTGTGGCACATTTGGAAAGTGAGAAATGATAGGAAGTTCATGGGTATGAAGAGGGAACTTACTGAGTTTCATAAGAAACTCACGTTCCTCAATGTTACTATGCAGATTTCGGCTCAAAGGGAGATCTCTCCAAATAATTTGCTGCGCCACATAAGGGATGAAACAAGGGCCATTAACAAAGATCCTTAGTCGTGTAGGCAGCCGCTCCACCTAAAAGGAGACGAATCTGACTGTCTTTGCAGGGTGCTGGAAGTACTCCAAAAGGAGGTCAACAACATAGATAGAGATGTAGATATGGTGCAGCTTGATGGTGATCCCACTGCTGATCCCAATCTGAATATCACTGATGGTGATTTCCCTTATAATGATTCCCAAGCCAAACTTTATGCTGATAATAGCTCCTCCAGGATGCCTACCCAGAATGTGAAGGATGTTCAGATTCCCGAGTGCAGCTAATTTTTTCTCTCCTTGGTGCTTGTTCAAAATGTGGATGTATCATAAGGGAAGATTCCTAGTTCTTGCTGAGGTGTCAAGATGCTGATTCTGACTTTTGTTCCAATCTTCTTTAAGCTTGTGATGTAGTCTTTCTGCTCTTTCTTTCCCTGAGCATTTTTCAGCGGAATGTATTCGGTGCTTTATTGATATCTCCAGTGGACTGTTTACTTCAGTCCCTGGGGTCTGTTATGTGAAATGCTGCGCCTACAACACTTGTAAATGGTTACTCTATATTTAATTCAAAAAAAATTTACTAACACATGTCTCCAATACAAATAGTAATACAATCATTACATACCAAATAATTACTTAGTGTGATTATCCACACCACCAAGGTGCATCACAACTAAATAATTATTTAATTACAATAATAGAATAAAACTTTATGCAATGGTGTACAACACCATACCCCAACATAGAAGTCACAGGAACAAGACTCTAGAGAAACCTTGAAATTGTTTGGAAATGTAATTATAATTTTGCTGAAATCTTGAATAAATAGAAGTTATTTAAGCAACTTGGTGTGCAATTGTAATCACTTTTTAAATCGACACAAGAATTTTTCAATTTATAGACTAGTTAATTGTTTTGTTGAGTCAGATAATCTGAGTTTTGTGGATTTCAGTTGAGTTTTGTTTTCTCATCTTCATCAGATACAAAGAAATGGGGAGAGAGAAAAGAAAAACTAACTTTTGACCGGTTGTTTCATGTCAACAATCTGAGGATGGCATGTGTCCTTGGGGAGTTATGCTCAAGGTAGCATTTCATTTGATTAAGGATATGACAATTCACCTTTAAGACCTCTTTAATGTACCCATTGCACACTTAAGGGGACAAACATAAAGAGATAGAGATAGAGATAGAGATAGAGAGAAAGATAAATGAATAGAAAAGGGAGAGGGAGAGAGATATGCTTATATAATATCTTATATAATGTTATATATTGTATAGGTAAGGATCACATCTTATATAATATGATCTATTATATAATATTATTAATACTACATATTTTTTACATATTAAAGTTATATATTGTTAATAAATATATTATATATATATATTAATAACTATAATATTTATATTAGATATCATAAAATAACATCTCTATAATAATTATAGTTATTTAATTATATATATTAATTATATATAAAGTCTTAAATATAATAATACTCATGCAAAATGATCATTATTTATTATATGCATATTTAAATTATATAATACATAAATAATTTATAATAATATACTATATATAAATTATTTATATAGTTCACTATCTACTCTACTCATAGCTTTCAAGCCTTTTGGTGTCTGCATCAATCACCTATTTAGTGAAGGCATCTAATCCATAAATAGTTGAAGGGAAATTTATAGAGAAGTTTATAGCTAGACACAGTAAATTACTTAGGTCTAAGATTAGTGTGGTGAATATAATATTTAATACATATTAAAATTAAAAAATGAATATAATAATATTATAAAATAATAAAAATATAAAATAAAATTAATTATATAATAGTCTACCAGCAGTAGTAGTAATCAAAATATATAACAAAATCATTTTCTAATGACCTACCAATTGACCACATATACTTACAAATGTATGCAAAAAAAAAAAACCTTTTTTTCTTAATTGACCTTGCACACCTCTTCAGTGTACCCATTGCACACCTCTTCAGTGTACCTATTGCACACCAAGGTGTAGTTGCTAGTTTAGAATCAAATCAAATCAGATATGTAAATTTCATATGATTTTTATAGTTGTAGGATTTGTGAACATTTGTGAAGGATAAAATAAAATCATAATGTAGATTTCATATGATTTTTACAAATTTCGTACATTATTTTTACAATTGTGAGATTTATGATGATTTGATGTGGAATAAAAAGGTACTAATAAAATGATATTGGTTGATAAATTCTAACAACTTTAAATAATTTATGATATTCAAAAAGTTTTTGATAATTTTTTTATGGCATGAAACAAATTTCCAGCAAACTAGTAATTGCAAACGGTTTCATGACAAACGGTTTAAGGACGTGAGACTTGTTTCTAATGAAGAGTTCACACATAATATAGCCTATCGACTAATAACAACAACTTGGTGGTTATTCTCCTCCATTCAATGAACAAAAGTGGTGCTAAAGATAAGGATAAAAATGAGTGGCAATCCTACATTGGTAAATTCATTTTGCTACAAGCGGTGATGAAGAGATAGTTTGAATTACTTCGGTTAACATTGGTGGTTATCTTTCACCACATTCTATTTGTTAGCTGGTTTTCTAACAAAGTTTTCAAACATAAGTTTGATTTTGTAGGGAGAGAGGTTTCAGGCTCAACATTCAAACTATATTACCTATTGGCTAAAAAATTAATAATAAATGAAATATTCAATAAAAATATCAAAAAATATTTGTACAATAAATATTTGAGTAAATGATCTAACTCCTAAAAATCGTGGAAAGACTTTATTTATTGTAAGAGTCATGGATTATGGTAAAATATTACTCATTATAAATAATACAAAAATCATTAAAAAATCTATTGAAAAGTAACAAAAAATGTTATTTTAAAAAAATTCAATAAAATATAAATTGAATTTAAAGAGAAAAGGACACAAATTACTAGTTTACATTATTTGGTATAATTAATGAAATATACAAAAATATTGAAAAATGTTGATTTTTCGTAGCCCAATAATACTAAAAGTGGGGAAAACTATTGTTAGTAATCACAAAAAAAATAAAAATTAATAGTAAATAAATATTCAATAAAAATTGTCAAATAAATTTGTACTCTAGATATTGAAGTATTGAAGTAAATGATCTAATTCCAAGAAATCTTATAAAGATTTTATTTGTAGTAAGAGTTATGCATTATGGCAAAATATTACTCATTACAAATAATAGAAAAATCATAAAAAATCAATTGAAAAACTAACATATATATATATATGAAAAAATACAAATTAGTATTTATATTATCTTTAAATTTTGACAATTTGTTTGATATAAGTAATAAAATATTTAAAATATTAAAAAATATTGATTTTTGTGGCTTGATCATACTAAAATGTAGAGAAAACTATTGTGTAATCACCTTTGTGTACTTTTGTGAGAGTGATTGAGACTTTTGTATTAAAGCACAATGTTGTTTAAGTTGCACATGTGGCCCCCTATTTGACTATTTATCGATTTTGTCATTATATCCACTAATATGTTGTGATTGATGTGGTAGAACTTGAATTTGATAATACAATGATTAAATAAAATAGAATATAATGTTTGATGATCAAGTTTTTCGTATCCTTCAAAAATCTATTAATGTGCTATAATCCTTTTGACATCATTTAGTCATGAAGTGTAGTCCTCTCCTCTATTGTTATTGAATTATAAATCTTGTTTGCACGTGTGACTACATCTTTTGGGGACACATGGGGTGTATAAAAGTACCTTGGGGGTTTGTTGTGTGTAGAGGAAATTACAAAACTTCATTGAATTATGAGTTAAATCTTATTGTTGAGGTTTAAAGACTAGAAATGCACAAGATTAAGATGTTGAACTCATTTGATGATGTAGTAGATCAATGTATTTACTTGATAATACATTTTGATTGAGATTTTTTTCATAATCATTAATGTTTCAAGATTTCTATTAGAATAAATAATTTTACATATTCAATTCAAAAAATTTCATATATAAGATAGACGATAATCAAATTATTTAAATGGACTAACTCAAAAAAAAAAAATTGAATTAGAGATCACGCCCAAATTCTAAAAGGACAGTCATTTATAATAGAAATGATTGATAGGTTCAATACCTAAGTCAACATATGCACAAGATACATAACAATATGTTGTACCAAAAAAGTCTACGTCTGACAATACGAGCAGCCTTTCATTTATGAACTTACGCAGGTGTGTGACGTGTGGGAGAACACTTGGACATTTCTTCCATGTACGCAAAACATGTATGAATATGCTGGACAAACCCATTCACTCATTTCCCTGCAAAATATCTAGTTAGCCGATAGGTTGTTATTGGGACTTGCCAGTCCACATTGCCCTTTAAACCTGTCTCACTCCTGAAACCGGGCCTCAAACTGCGAATAATTACCGTTAAACAGGTTTCATGCTATCGGGAAACAAGTTTTCACTAATGTTAATCCATTGCGTCAATGTCTGAAAGCTCTTAATCTTTTAATGAGAAAAGATATTGTAGATCTGAAGTCATCATTAAAAGATATCGCAGATCTGAATGCATTAATGTTCACCTATCTCTGTACAAGAGATAAGGGCGGTGATTCTTATTGTCTTGATAAATCTGTGTTCTATACGGTGCAAAGATCAGTGACTCATAAGCCCGTTGCTGTGAAGAAGCCTGCGGTGGAGAAATCTCCCATGGTTGAGAGAGAACCGCCATTGATGACGGCAAATGCTATTCTATCTGTGCTTGCTGTGGATTATCCGGCGGAAAAAGTTTCCTGCTATGTTTCGGATGACGGGTCGTCCTTGCTTACGTTCGAGTGTTTGTCTGAGACGGCGGAATTCGCAAGACAGTGGGTTCCCTTCTGTAAGGAGTTCAACGTCGAACCAAGAGCTCCTGAAGTCTAGTTCTCCCAAAAGATTGATTATCTCAAAGGGAAGTTGAAAGCAGGCTTTGCGAAAAAACACCAGGAAATGAAAGTGAGTAAGCTTACCAGTATTTTTATTATTTTTAGTTAGATGAGAGAAAGGACTGATAGTGATGGAATGAATTCAGGAAGAATATGAAGAATACAAAGTTCGAATATTTAGATTGGTTGCGAGAGCCCGAATAGTTCCAGAGGATGGGTGGATCATGCACGAAGGAAGACCTTGACCTGGGAACAATCCTCGCGATCATCCTGCTACAGTTCAGGTGATTTCTTCTTAGCTGGTTTTTCTTAATTGATACTGCAATTTAAGTACCCGAGCTACAGGTGGCTTGCGCTGTTTAGACGAGCTAAATGGCAGTAGGTCATCTATATTCGATACATTCTTGCGGTGTGTATGCCTAACTGTATTTAAAATATTAATTTTTAATGAGTAGTGTGAGATACTGAAAGCTGCAAGTATGTCAGCAATGCAGAGGAATAACATAAATCAGGCGTCGCTATTCGGTAAGGAGACCTAGAAGATAATTAAAGTCAAGCGTTCGTGTTCTGTAAGGACATCTAGCTTTCGTAGAGAAGTTGAAAGCAAATGAAAATGTGAAAAAGGTAAGATATCTCCATTATAGTTAACTTTTGTAATAAATTTACAGACTTGGGTGAAGGCCATTCTGTTCTGTTTTGCTCTGGTTCTCGTTTGTTTATCCATTTTTCAATTTTATGAATAGTTGGGTTGTCTCCTAACATTAGGGCAAATAACGTATGCGTGTGTACGAATGCGATCGTTTGTTTGAGTTAATGACTAATAGATGTTGAGTTAAGGACTAATGGAAGATGGTAATGGTAATAATGAGGTTTTAAGTGGGTTATTGACTCAAGAAGAGAAGTTGGTAAGAAAATGAATAATTAGTATTGTGAAGTTGTGTATAATGGAATTGATGGCAATTGTTTGAAAATGAATGTTTAGTCTTGTGAAGATAGATACACCGACAGAGATTTTAGTAATGTATATAGGATTAAAATAATCTTTGAGTCTCCAAAACATCATTGCAGAAATAAAACCACTGAAAGAAGGGATTGTGGAGGCTAAGTTTCTATTTAAGTCCCTGGTTGATCTTTGTACTGTTAATTTTGATAAAAAAATTCCTTGTTTTTCAATTTGAGTCTCTTCACAAAGGGCAAAGTAAGCATAAAGTTCTTTTATCCACTGTCCAATTAGCTAGCTCGAACATCATTGTAAGAGTGCATTTCATTTTGTATTGCCAGTGTGTCTCTACAACATTTTAGGTACAAAATAAATACATCCTTCTTTGGGTTCTTCCATCTACCAGTGTTGCATATGACTTGGTGTGAGCATACGAGGGATTAGCCAAGCGGGTGTAGGGAGATTGTTTATGGTTCGTCTCATTTTAAGTTTTTGCAGGTATAAAGTTCTTTTATCGACTGTCCAATTAGGTAGCTCAGACATCATTGTAAGAGTGCATTTCATTTTGTATTGCCAGTGTGTCTTTACAACATTCTAGGTACAAAATAAATACATCCTCCTTTGGGCTCTTCCATCTATCAGTGTTGCGTATGAGTTTGGTGTAGGGAGATGGTTTTTGGTTAGTGTCATTTTAATTTTATTGCTGTGTAAATTTTCCCTACAAACTGACCATTTTTTTTAATCAACAGCATGAGACAATTTGTGTAGTATCTTGAGGTAATTCATTTGTCATGATCTCGGTGCATTTTATTTTTGGAATATGTGTGAGGTCATTATTATTTCATTTTAAAATAATTTTATTGACATCTGTTACGTGAAAGCATGGTTCATCCTAAATTTTTTTCCATCGAAAAAACAACTATCAAATTCAAATATTCATTGCCCCACACCTGAAAATAAACTTCAACTCGCAACTAATATTTTCGCTTAAAAAATTACACAAATCTTGTCTTGAACTCAATAATCTTCTATAGTGATTTTCTATCGACTTAACCCTTGCACCTCCTTCCCCGACACAAGTGCTAATTTATAAATTCATGCTGGATGGACAGATCGTCTTATTCCCCTGCCAAATATCTTGTTAGGAAAAGAAGGGCTGCCTAACAATATGAATGAAAACGAGTTCAGGAGAAAGAAGGGACGTCCAATTTGTGACCACAGATATATTCCATTTCAAGGATGTGGTGCAGCAATTAACAGGAATGCCCAAACCCAGATAATTTGGCCCACAGAATTAATAATGATGGCAAGGGAAAGTCGACTGAGAAGCCTGTGCTGTTGAAGCCGGTGACCAAGCGACCCAAAGCTGAGAAATTATGTGGTAATACCTGCCCTTGGATATCCTCACTCGCTCTTCCTTCATCTCACGATCTCCCTCCTCCATTTCTCAAGGAGATTCCAGTGATCTTGCCAACAACAACAGAGGATGCCATGGCCAATGATAATGCCTCACCTCCTCTTCCGTTTGCCACTTTCATGGAAGAAAATGTTGAGATACTTGCCTGGAACTTGGACGATTTCTGGGAAGAAATATGAAAGTAAATTTAATGTTATTCAGGGGGTGCGAGATGCTAAGCATCTCCATGTATTGAGAGCCATGTACACTCTTTTAACAGGTTTTCTCTGGTAAGTATTACCTATATTTGCCATTGTTCCAGTGTTGTTTTAAGGAAGATTAGGTAGTTTAATCAAAATTGAAGGATGGAGTATTAGAAAACTGCATATATTAATAATAAAAAGAGAAGAATCTTGAAATAAGCTATTTATATTAAAAGAGTAGTTGTTCGCAAGAATCTCTTTAATATAAATGGTCTATTTAGCATTCATTGCATCTATAGATGATATTTTTGACGATGAAACATTGGGACCACCTAGTAGGCCATTCATTCCAGTACTATTCTGACTCAACTATTTTCTGATTCTAACATCATGTCATTCCAAATAGATGAGTAAGTATACATTAAAAACTAGAAATCTCATGTATCCACACCAGCCATATAATTCAATTTTTTATCTTTGTTTTGGTATATTCTACTCAAATATCACACAATTTAATGGCCAAACAGTTTATAACAATTTACATCTCATCCCTACTAAAAAGTGGTAAATAATTTTTTATTTAATTTTATTTTTGTATCAAGAGTTAGTTGAAATATTAAATTTTGTAAATATTGATTTAAAATAGGAAAATCTTAAAATTAAAGAGACAAGTAGGTGTACGAGAATATGACCATATATAGACATAATTTGAATATGTAGGAATATGTGTAAATGAGAATGGATAAAGGAGATTGAGAATGAGCACAACTTTACACAAGCTTGTATCATTATTGATATGTATTTTTATTAAGACATTCCATCAAAATGAGCCCAAACTATATGAGAATTATCAAGGGTATGCAAAATTTCACCATTATATTTTTTCTTCACTTTGACGTGTACAAGCGTCTCCTAACATGAGTATGTATTAAAGACAACGTATTTCCACAATCCATTATAATGATGTAAAAAATTAATGTAGCATTCTACCAAAAGTATTGTTACTCATGAACATACATATTTCAAAGTAAACAAGCACTAACAAACATGCATGTCAAATACATATTAACACATAAAGATATTGGGTTCTAATATAAAAAACATTTGAAAACATGTATGCCAAAGAAATATTATGACACAAGAATATTTGGGTCCATAGATCTAATTGTGCTCTTTTTCCTTGACATGCATGATTTATGGGAGCGTCCATAATAGAAAAGAATGTCAAATGAATATCTTATCTCATACAAGAAAGAATAAAAATAGTTGGAACATGAATTTAACCTTAATGATCATGAGAGATAGAGGAGATAGAGTAAAATAACCTTAAAAATCCCCCAAAGGAGAAACATGCTAAGCCTTGAAAAAGTGGAATTGTACCAAAATACTAGAACATCATTCTATGACAAATTCTCCTTATGATGGTAGCTAATCATTTGAAAATCAAATACATTCAAAACTTGTAATGTATACTCTTGGCTATTATGGTGGAATCTATACCAAAGCTAGTAGTCACGAGTGATAAAGCCTAAGGTTTATAACCATTAAACTCCTAATACCATAGTTGTGCTTGTTAAGGATAGAGAAAACATATCCATAGTTAATTGATAATATCTCATTATAATCCTATAATTATGGCACTTACCCCCACAAGGTATAATATTACCTTTGTCAACCATAATTTAAAAATGTTGTAGGCATGGACATAACAATGCAATTGGTCAACCAATTTTTTGTTGATAAAGTTATGAGTTCTGACACTATCTATCAAGACCACTATCTTTTGTCTTTTGGTATAGCCAATGACCTTGAGTATTTGTGGAGTGGAGAACCCAACCAAAGTGTAAACAAAAATATGAGCATCTAGAGTGGATTGTTGTTTTATGGAAACCAACTCATCTTTTGCATCGAAAAATTCCTCTGTAATCAGGGACCATAATAAAGTCAATGAGAAACAAGAATTACTCAATACATTTTTTTACCTCTTTCCCATTTTTATTTCAATTGAAGCACAATCCCTTGGCCTTGCTCTTTGTTATCTCTTCTTGAGATTCTATGAATTGCGAAAGGCTTATTTACTTTATCTAATGAATGATCTTTTTTAATTTTGAAAGAGGATGATGAGCTTGCTAGTTTCTATTGGGCTTCCAATTTTTCTTCTTTGAGTCATGCCAATGCCATGGCATCATAATAGGAATTTGGTTTAAACATGAAAACCTTGGCCTGCAACTCATCTTTGACACTACTAATGATACAACCATAAGAAATGATTACTTCAAGTCATGTGTCTAGTTAGCTAATTTTAAAAAATCACTTTGGTATTCCTTGACAAAATGTGTCTAGCATAATTTAGAAAGGGCACTAACAAAGTCTTCACAGGTACTATGGTCAAGATAGATTAGGGCTTCCTTGCAAATTTTAGACCAAGTGAAAAATGGATAAATTTTGTCCAAAAATTGATACCATTGAAGGGATACCTTATAGAAGTGAAAAGGGGATTAGATTATCCCACAATAGTGTGTCCCACTTTTTCACCAAAACTGAACATTAAAAAATTAGTATTTTTAGTTAAAATTTCATTTTCTATCACCCATAGCAATTAAAACCTTAAGAATTTGAAGATGATGTGAAATAATGATTTTGTAAATTTTGTGTGTATATTATAAATATATATTTTTAAAATTTAAATAACTTATTTTCTTATAGTTAACAACATTTTAAAAAAGTGACATTTAGTCCATATTGCATAACTTTTTACCAAAAATGATAAAATTATATATATATTTAAAATAGATCTATAATAAATATATAGTGCACACATATTTTTTCATAATTTTTTGTGCCATATATTTTTTTATTAATTTTTAAATTGACATTAATTATAATCTATATATAGGTTAATTTCATAATGCATAATTTTTGTGTATATATGTATACTATTTTTTTAATTTTTTATTGAATTAAGGATATAAATACTCAGTGCTAGATTTTTTTAAGAATTTTTTTCTCTATTTTTTATTTTTCACATGTGTGGAACTGTAATACCCCCATGTTGTTGATACTTTTGCTACTACTTGTTATTCTTATGTGTTAGCATGATACTGGTTTGTGAAGGTGATTAGTTCACCATCTTGGTGTGTGGATGCATAGTTAGATTGTTTGAGGATTGTGTTACTTCAATTTATGACATTAAGATTACTTTGGGTGTGATGTTTAATTTGATTCGGTAATATAGTTTGATGCAGTGATTTTGTAATTTATTTAACGATGTGATCAATTAGTTAGAAATGTTATTTCATCATTGATATTATAATTGTTAGTATAGTTTTGGTGAGAGGACAGTGTAGCATCACTCGTTTACGAGTGCACTACTACGCTGCAATTCCTTCTTACAATGTAATGCTTTAATTATATATACATAGACATGTACACGACCTTGTTTGTATGTAGGGATTGCAGGTACAGAGTCTTGATTCCACCTGCTTCTGCAGGGTAGGGCAAGCATCAAAATAAACTCAACGGGATTGATGTTAAAAAAAGAGTGGTTAGGAAAGTGTTCCCATCCCAAGTTCGTCTTTTGTGAGGCCATTGTTGTCTTTGTTTCTATTCGTCCTTGTATGCAAATGTGTTAGTGTCAATTAATATTTTGGTTTGGGATTTAATTAATTTTTAATTAAGTGTGATTTAATTGATTTTGGGTATGTGTGATCAATTATATATTTAATTGATGGAGTTTTAAGTTAATTGTAGTTTAGCTAATTGACTTATATTCTCTATTAAAGGAATAGTTTAAATAAAATAAATTTTACTTTGTTGATATTTTAAAATGTCTTATTTCTTTTGCATTTTTGAATTAATTAAATAGTTTATTAAGCTATAATTTTAATAAAAGAAAAATAAATAAAATAAAATATAAATAAATGAATAAAATTGTTTTTAAAATTATTAAATTTTCTTTTATTGGAGTTGTATGGGAAGTAGTGGGGAAATGAATGAGTTTTGTTGGGGGGAAATTATTCCCGGAAAGAAAAGAGGCATGGGGTAACAGAAGTTCTTCACGGGAAAATTTTGGCTGAGAAGAGCGGGGAAGCTTTGTGTGAATGAATTTTGGGTTTTCTGTTGAATACTTGTGTGAGGATTTGGAAAAGGTTGCAGGAATTTTCTGGAAAGAGCTTCGTAGTTGGAGGCTCCGTGGCAAAGCTTGGCTCAAATTTGCTTCTACAACTTATAGGAAACAGGTTCCCTGTGTTTTTATTTGGTTTTGAATTCTTTCCTACTTTAGAAAGATTGTTTGTTTGTAAAAGGCTTCTCTGTACCTTGTAGAATTTAGAAGTTTTCTTTTCTGTGGATAATATTGTTCTTGGCTGTTGCCGTTAAAATTGTGTTGCCTCTGTAGAAAAATTCCACAACAAATTAGAGAATCTAGTTAAATGAAATTCTTGAATTAAAAGCTTTGAAAAAAAAAAAAAAACCTCTGAGTGAATTTTTAAATAAAAACTCTTTTGTTTTAAACAGAGGAATTTAGAAAATCTTTGTGCAAGGAAAATTGGGAACAACACAGGAAAATTAGAACTACTGTGCAAATTTCTTATTGCCTATGGATAGATATGGTGTTTCTTTGCCTCTTTTTCCCATCTCTTTGAAAGTAAAATTAAATTTCTAGTTGAAATTTTTGGTAGAATTGTTGTTCCTTTGGCTATGAAATTTAAAATTTATATATATATATATATATTGATCTTAAGCTGTATGTTGTGATTATCTTCATACCTATAGAATTGAATTGTATTCCGTCCGTACGAAATTAATGAGCTAAATCTTTTAAATAAATAAATAAAGAAATTATATATATATATAAGACTGACGAAATTTTGTACCTCGGAATTCGTCAGAAATTATATATATAGTGCTGTTTGTTTCTATAAAATTAAAAAAAAGAAAAAAAATTAAAAAAAAATTAAATGAAAGGAAGGGGGATGGCCACAGCCGTACCCCCTGCGCGACCCATAGAGTTGCGCACAACATTTCGTGGACTGTTGTACGCAGCCCTTTGGGGCTGCGTCCTCCCCTATGGGGAGGTATGCAGCCTCCAAGTTGGGGGGGTTATACTTTGTTTTATTTAAAAAAAAAATATAACTAATGTTATATATTTATATTAAATTTCTTTTTTTTAGAACTTTAAAATTATTAAAATTATATATATATATGTATATATATAATGTATATATATATGATTTAAAATGTGTTTAATATATATATATATATATATATATATATATATATATATATATATATATATATATATATTTGTTTAAACTAGATAATTTGTGAAAGATAATTGTAGTGGTAAATGAACCCTGATGTTGAATGATAAGTTATTTCTAGAGTTTTCTTGCGATGAGATTATACTCATGTGTAGGTTCTTGAGATTAGATTTCTTTCCATAGGGGTTGGATTATTGTAAAACTTCCAGAGGTTTTAGAATTGGGTGTTTAAGTTTTGTGGCATCTATTTTTGAATCTTGATTCCATTTTCTTTATGGTCGAAACCTTGTGTTGCATTATTTAGTGTATGTTATTGAGTTATATGATTATAGCGAGATAGTTTTGCCTCGCGATTGTTTATTCTGTGTTTAGAGAACTTGAGAGTACAATTCTTTGATCTTGTTGCATGTTAGGGGTTCTAGAGAGAGTGGCTCTATGTGGGTGCCAGCGCACAAAGGGGCTGTCAGGATAACCCAATTAGAGTTAGTGTAAAAAGTGAAAACCTAACTAATAAATTAGGGGATGGGTAGTTAAATAATAAAATATAAATATAGATTCCTCACTCACTTGTTAGGGCTTCCAAAGACTAAAGGTGGCCGAGAAGGCCGTGGTTGGCATAATCGTGATCTCATTTCTACGAGTAATGCACGATTCCACATGAGTCACCCTATGGGGCAACGCCTTGAGATAGGCAGTTAGGATAACCATAGATGGAGGCGACACCTTGTGATAGGATGTCAGGATAATCCATGAAGGCCATGCAATGACACTCTCCTCTAGCAATCTCCTTATTTGTTTTAACTAGAATCCTCTAGAAGTGCTCTATCAATGAGTTTGGTGATTTGTTGTTATGTTTTGGAAGTGGTTTATTATTTTGACTTGGAGTCATTTGTTGTCATATTGTGTTAGTAGAATTTTGTTGTTATGTTTTCTATGTGTGTGATTTCTCTTTCCATGTTTGGAGTTGAGTCTTATGTGTTACTTTTGACGTCTTGGTCGAGAATCCTTTCTTAACTACTCCTAGCACGAGGGTGGTCGGGTGGAATGTGCTTCGCACCCCGTTGGGTTTCCCATTCGGCAGTCGTACTTTTAGTGCAGAGATTGTGGTGACAGTTTGTTTCAGATTTATGTTCCTTCAGATGTATACATTTGTACTTTATTCATATCTTGTAAATTATATTGTAATTTGGATAGTTGTTTACTGAGATTTAATTTGTTGAATGATGTATTGTATTATCACACTCTGTAATTCAAACATTCTTCATGGATGTAATAGTACTTGATGTATTATATTTGAGCAAATGAGTTCTATTTATTTCTAAGTTGAATGGCTTAGGAAATCTTGTATAGCATCTTTATGGTTCATTCTTGTTTTAATGCTTATCATTTATCAATGTTTATATGAGAACTCATACTAGTTGAAACAAATGTTAGTTTAGTCAAATTCATTAATGGGTAGATTACGTAATGTCTCTTTGTGTACCACAAGGGACTTGGGAGTTTAGTTTGTACTTGAAATCATGTTAGTTGCAATAGTTAACCTAGTAATTTTACTTTATGTTTAAAAAAAAATTATTGTGTACTAGTTGTCCTTTGGGGTTTGCGCGACGGGGTGTTACAGGAACAAAGACCTTGATGTTTAGCAAAAAACCTACTTTCACTAGAAACAAAAAATAAATATAATAATCAAATTAAATATATTCAAAATTATCCTTTTTGGAAAGATTATTTTAAGAGCTAAATATTTACAAAATATAATTTCTAAATTACTTCATTTGGTTCCCAAAAAGGTGAAGCAATTTTTTTTATAGCATTTTGATAGGTGTAGTAGAGACTCCATTAAGAGTTTGATTTAAGACTTCGATGTTCTATCCAAGGAGGTTTTATTTAAGGGGGTTTGGTATAACCCCCTTTAATTAAACTCCTTTAGATGGAATCATTCAAGGATTTAATTATTATTTTAAAAAATATGTGATTTTACATAAAAATTAGGATGTCCCATATTTGGGACACTCTATTTGTTGGTGTGAATAAGTATTGTACCTAGTTTATTCCTTTACTAGGGACTTAGGGGACTTAATTCACATGTTAAGTTTACTTAGAATATTAGTTGTCATATCTAGATAAGTATTAGTTGTCTTATCTAGAATTTCCATTTTCCTCGGTAGTTATGAGTTAGTTGTCTCGTGTGATAGGATTAAGAAACTTGTCATGATCTTGTCTTATCCTATCTCTCATCCTTGCCTTTATAAGCAAGGCATCTCTAGCATATTTTGTATAGATTGCATATAGCATTGTATAGTATTGCATTGATCATATTGTATCATATTGCAATCCTTGTTTGGTGGAATAGCATCTTCCATTGTTGCTTCTCTCTATCTCTTGTGGAGGTTCTTTGGCGTTGCAGATTGAAGATCTTGGGTTGATAACTCCAACATGGTATCAGAGTTTTGAATCTAGCAAGCCCCTTCCATTTTTTTATTAGAGAGTTTTCATCAATTTCTATTGTCATTTTTTGAGTTCTTGTATTCTATATTGCATGCTTGCATTTTGGTGAGATCTGGTGATTGCAATGATTTTGGCTATAGTGGCAGTATTTCAGGCTGTCCCATTGCGTCCAGGAGGCTCGAAAAAGTCAATTTTGGCTTTTGTTTCACTCAATTTCGTCACCATTGGCAACTTTGGCAAAGAAGGGTTTCGAGCTCATATGTGGTGAACAACTTTTTACAGGAGCACTTTGAGCAAAAAATAAGTCTTCCATTGTGTCCGGGTGGCCGTTTCCGATTTTTTTGATATATAATTTGCCTATATTCGGCAAAAGTTGTCTTCAGAGCAAAATTTTTTTAGCCGAGGAGCCATACGGCCCCCCGCGCAGGTACGACGTCGTCAGAAATTTTTTTCAAAAAAATTATTATATTACGAATTCTTTTCTGTCAGCATATTTTTATTTTAAAAAAAATTTCAAAAAAAATATATTTAAAGCGCTTTTCAGTGTTGTCGGCATTGTTTAAGCCGCAGACTTTAAGTCTGCGGACTAACCGCTTGCCGCAGGGTTCCTAGCGGTTGGAGAAACCGCCAGGCGGGCGGCCCCCCAAACCGCCAGGAGTCCGCCGCAGTCACCGCTGGCGGGCGGTTTAAACCCCACCGCCACAGCTTCACCTAGACCGCCCGCTAACCGCCAACCGCCACGGGTAACCGCCGCCGACCGCAGCACTGATTGCCGGATTTTTTGAACCCGCCAGCGCCTGGTCACGTTGGTGACCAACCGCCAGCCCCCGAGGGCTCAAATTTTGCCCCTGTTTAGTATTCACAGTGCCTAAAATAGGCATTTTTTTCATTTTTGCATAACTTTTCGCCACGGAGTCGGATTTTCGCAAACAAGATATCGTCGGAAAGCTGGTTCGACGATATTCGCAGTGGTGCAGGTGATTTTTCTAGATTTTGCCATTTTTTGCTAGTTTTTTCAGCTTGAAGGTACAAGTGCATTTATTGCTTGTTCTTGATGTAACTTTTGCAGACAAAGTCGAAATTTGGCAAACTTTTTTTTGAAATTGATCAGAAAATCGCAAGGAATCTATTTGTAACCTCAGTTTTCAGCTTTGAAAGCTCTTTTTTTTTAAAATTGTAAAAATCACCGTGTGTTATAAACGGTTGATTTGAGCTTGTCACTTGTAAAAATTGTAATATTTGTTCATTGTAATTTGCTGGGGGGGTTGCAAATTGAGTTTTAATACATTCTGGGGGGGTGAAAGGCACAATTTAAGTGCCATATTGCCCTTTTCTTTTGGTGTTCATGGCGGATCTAAGGCAAATTGAACCACTCACTCCACACAATTATCATACATGGAAGCTAAAAATGACTCAATTGTTACAATCTAAGGGTCTATGGCCAATGTTAGATGCAGAACAACCTAAATTTACAAGGGATTATGAAAATTTTGTCCATAGATGTAAAATGGATGAAGCAAAAGGGCTCATTGGCTTACATGTATCTGATAATTTGTTGTTTCATATTTCGGAGTGCAAAACACCTAAGAATGTTTGGGACAAACTTGAAGAATTGTATGGTAAAATAAATCATTTCAGAACCTTGCAACTTCAAGCAGAACTTCAATCCCTCTCTCCAGATGCATTTCCTTCAATTCAGGATTTTCTTGCACAATTCAAGATGATTTTGTCACAGTTGAAAGGATGTGGACATGATGTATCTAGTGATGAATGTATCTTCTTGATTCTGTCTAAGTTAAAGGGCCCTTATCAAGTGTTTTCTTCTACTTTCTATTCAACTATGGATGCAATGGGGAAAGATTACAAAATGCCTACATTTGAGTTGTTTTGTGAGCGTCTTACTAGGGAGGAGGCCAAGTTAATTCAGTTGGATGCCTTACCTAATTCTAAGAATCATGCTCTAATGGCTCAATCATCCAAGGGTAAAGGAAAGAACAAGAAGAAGCCCAAAGCAGAATCATCTTCTGGTAGTGAGAATCCCTCCAAACCAAAGCCAAAGAACAATCAGAAGTCCACTCAATCTCCTTCTTCTACCTCTGGAGATTCTTCTTCCAAGTCCAAGAAAAAGAAAGGAGATCCTTATTCATTTTGTGGCAAAACTGGGCATGATGCATCTCATTGCTTTAAGAGATTAGAGGCCTTGGAGGAAGCTATGAAGAAGCACAATATTTCAGTGGCTAAGCCTTCATCCATGGGCAAAGGGCAAGCTCTTTCAACACGAGCTATGCATTCACCTTCAGATAGTTGGATTCTTGATTCAGGTGCTTCACATCACATGACCAATTCACGTGATCTTCTTGATTCCATAGTTCATACTTCTACTTCTCATATTGCAGTTGGGAACTCTTCACAGATTCCAGTTTTGGGGACAGGCTCCGTTCAGATGCTAGATGGGTGCATTGAGGATGTTCTTGTTCCTGATATTTCAGCGAATCTTCTTTCCATATATCAAATTTGTCATTCTGGAGATGGGAAGTCAATTGAGTTTACTCCACATAATGTGACTATTAGATAGTTGCAAGATCATGAGAAGGTTGTTGCTACAGGGGTAGTTGATCATGAGAATCATTTGTATCGATTTGATGGATTTGAGTCTTCATCAGGTTCATGTTTTGTTGCTCATGCTGATTCAATGAGCAAGCTTTGGCATGAGAGATTTGGGCACTTGAATTATAGATATCTTCAGCAAATGAAAGCACATAACTTAGTGGTTGGTTTTCCAAAGATCACTTGCACAGATGGTGTTTGTCAAGGATGTGTTCTTGGCAAGAAACATCAAGACTCTTTTCCTAAGGGTCAAGCTACACGTGCAACCACACCCCTTGAGTTGGTCCATAGTGATCTTATGTCATTCCCAACTCCTTTTTTAGGGGCCAAGTATGTGCTAACATTCATTGATGATTTTTCCCGCTGGACATGGGTCTATTTTCTGAAGCTCAAGAGTGAAGTCCTCACCAACTTCAAGACCTTCAAAACATTTGTGGAGAAGCAGTCAGGTTTTTCTCTTCGACAGATACACACAGATAATGGGGGGGAGTATGTCAATCAGGCATTTCAAGATTTTTGCAGTGCGCATGGTATTCTTCATCAGCACACAGTTCCTTACACTCCTCAGCAGAATGATGTGGCAGAGAGAAAGAACAGGACTCTCAGGGAAATGGCCAATTGTATGATTCAGTCTAGGTCCATGGCTCCCGCCTTTTGGGCCGAAGCTGTCAATTGTGCCAACTATATTCAGAATCGTATGCCCCACAAGGCAGTGCGAAATATGACCCCTGAGGAGGCTTGGTCTCATCACAAGCCTAATGTATCCTTCTTCAGAGTATTCGGTAGCAAGGCTTGGGCATTCATTCTGAATGGTCGGCGTAAATCCATGGAGAAGAAGAGTCAGCGTTACATCTTTGTTGGCTATTGTGAGGATGTGAAGGCATACAAATTGTTTGATCCTAACACACGAGAGGTTCATTTCCGACGTGATGTTTAGTTTTCTGAGACCTTCACCCAGCCAGATCCTCCTTCGACTTCTTCATCACAATCTACTCAGTCTTCTTCAGTTGATGATACTTTGCTATTTGAGGAAGATTTTGATGATGGTCTTGATGAACCTCCTCCTCACTCATCCACTAGGCCACGATGGGCTCGAGTTACTCTTGAGGAGGCTAGTCCTCTTGTTGGTGATCCCACAGACACTCGCCACACTCATTCTCAGACTTCTGGAATTAGTCTTTTGAGTCATGCAGTTTTAGATGATCCTCAGAAGTTTTCAGATGCTTCGGGTATTCCAGAGTGGGATAGTGCTATGGATGATGAGTATTCTTCTTTGATGAAGAATCATACTTGGGATCTTGTGCCTCTTCCCAAGGGAAGTTGGTTCGGTGCAAGTGGGTGTATCGTACCAAGTATGTAGCAGATGGTTCCATTGACAAGTACAAGGCTCGTCTTGTTGCAAAGGGGTTTTCTCAGGTTGAAGGAATTGACTATTTTGAGACCTTTGCTCCTGTTGCCAAGATGGATTCTATTCGCCTTGTCCTTGCTATAGCTGCATCTTAGGGATGGTCAGTATTTCAGATGGATGTGAAGAGTGCTTTCTTGCATGGGGATCTTCATGAGGAGATCTATATGGAGCAGCCACCAGGTTTTGTGTAGGACTCTTCACTTGTTTGCAGGCTTCGACGTTCATTGTATGGTCTCAAACAAGCCCCTCGGGCTTGGTATGAGAAGATGGATAGTTTCTTGCTTGCTTCCGGCTACACTCGCTGCCATTCCAATCCCATAGTTTATACACAGAGACATGGAAAGGATCTACTTATACTTGTGCTCTATGTGGATGATTTGATTCTCACAGGGAGTTCTACTTCCATGATTCAGAGTACACAACGAGCATTGATGGAGCGATTTGATATGACCGACCTTGGTCCTTTGCATTACTTCCTTGGTCTTCAGATTCATCAGACTTCTGAGGGGATCTTCATTTGCCAGCAGAAGTATGCTCTTGATTTGCTTCAGAGATTTGGCATGGCTGATTGCAAGCCTGCCCCTACTCCATTCCAGTCAGGTGTTGTATTGTCTTCTAGTTGCACTACTCCTACAGTTGATCCTACCTTGTATCGGCAGTTGGTTGGCAGTCTTTTGTACTTGACACATAGTCGTCCGATTGGTATTGCAATCCTTGTTTGGTGGAATAGCATCTTCCATTGTTGCTTCTCTCTATCTCTTGTGGAGGTTCTTTGGCGTTGCAGATTGAAGATCTTGGGTTGATAACTCCAACACTATTGGTCAACCTTTCCCAAATAATTTGAAATATCTATACCATCACATTTAGGAAATATTAGTTATGGGAGGTGGGGGATGAGGAAATATTTGTTAGTAATAAATACTAGCACTTGCACTAGGAGGGGGTGCAATGGTTGCACCAATAGAGAATTTTATGCAACATTTATAATATAATTGTTTAATGTTGACTAATAATTGTATGAAAGAGCACCCAGTCATATTCATTGTTGGAAGATTGAAATCACTAAGATGGGGGTGGTGAATTAGTGATTTATAAAGTCACAAACTTTTTCAAAACCAAGAAATTAATTAACTTTTAAATTATAACACCAAATGACAGTTCATAGAACAAATTTGACTTGTGCATGAACAGTATTGTGTTTGCATGAACCATGAATTAAACATATAACATTAACAGAGGTTGAACATAACACTTTCACATGTATCAAAGCTCACACTAATAATAGAACCTTTTATGCATGAAATTTGACATAAACATTGGAAAATATGAAAGACTGATAATTAAAAAAATTTCAATGCATTGGATGACACATTAAAATTAGACAAATAAGAAAAAAAAAACACACATAAAACCATCACATAACACAATATATGTCTTGAGTGGAAAACCCTAATGGGGAATAAAAACCACTAAAAAAATCTCTCTTTATTCACTTAGAGCACCAACTCTTCAAAGTTCAGGAGCACCAACTCCACAAAGTTTAGGAGCACCAACTCCACAAAATTTAGAAGCACCGACTTCATATGATACAGGAGCACCAACTCCTTTACAATGCATAACAGTTATAGTATTCTATCAAAACTCTAGAAGTACAATTTGCAGTCCTAGAATCTCAATAGAAGACTATATATTTTCAATAAGCACATTAAAAAATGTTGTATGAAAATGACATCTTCTCTTATACAATAATTTGAGAATCAAAAATATTTTCAAAGCAATATAACGTGACCTTATATTTTCCAATATTAAGCCTAAAGTCATATTTTTTCTTGCAGGTAAACCGAGAAGTGCCAAAAATCCATCTTTTAAAGACACTGCAAAATAACCTCTAAAAGTAGTTTGTGTAACTATAAACCAACTCGGGTTGGGGTTTACCATTTCAATTACAGTCCATGAAATCTTTCTTTTAACAAACCCTTTATCAAAAATTACAAATATTACCACAATGAAACTATTCAGTTCCAGTCGAGTATTGTCATCCATAAACCCTAATGGATTTTTCACAATCTATCAAAGATTAAGCCCTTTAAAAATAAAAATATTTATTCACAAAATAAAAATTCTTAAACACCTACTTAAACAACTATTCAAAGCCCATAAGTTGCAAGAAGAGCATTACCTGATTTGGTGAAAAACAAACTGAAAAGTACGCCTTAAAAACCTAATAACCGTCTAGTTGGTAGAAGCCAACTTCCACTGTCGTTTCCTTGTCCAAACACCCATAGTCACATCTTTTTCAAGATCAAAGCTATTTCATATGTCGGCCAAGCTCATATAGTGAGCTAATTTACAAAACTATAGTATGTCGACTGAGAAAAGCTAAATGAATTTGCAGACAACAGAATACCATGGCAGCTAGGGTTCCATAATACATTTTTCCCTAACTAAGCTTCAAGTGTTCAAAGACTTTGCATAATATAATGATCATTTGAGATCTGGTACTATCAAATAAAACATCATAATTCCTTAGAATCCACTACCAAATACTTTACAAAGAATGTCGACAACATTATAATACTAATCATTAAACCCAAGCAAATGAAAGTTGTCGGTGCCAAGTCACCAAAGTATTGTGATCAAACAAAATGCTAACCATATAAACCTACCTGATACCTCATGTATTCTCCAACCATCACATGATTAATGTGACTTTGTTTAAAGCCCAAAACCTTATTAAAATGATTCCAAACAAAACCAAATCACCTTGTCATAATGATTTTTAATAACAAAAAAACTTTCTTGAATAATTTTCAAGTGACTTGTATAATATCAATTTCTTTGACAATATAGATTGCAATGAGATCCAATAGAACCACCTTTGTTCCACATGCTAATAAAAAATCAAATGCCTTATAAGCAAATGGCAATTACCTTAGCAAAGACATGAAAAAGTGAATTGACCAAGCCACACATATACCTAAAACATTTTTCTTTTTAATCAATCTAAAATGCTTCAAATGCAAAGACCATAATATTGCCCTATCAAAATGATGAAATGTCAACATCAACATGTATCGAGATCTGAACCAATCAAAAACTGAACTAAAACTTGTAATTGCATATGAAGCAAACTGAACCAAGATTTGAACCAAATCTCAACCACGTAACTAGTTTTGTCATCAAGGATAAACTACAAACATGATATAAACAACCGAAAGCCAACAAACTCCCCCTTTGTCCTTGATGGAAAAGCACATATCATCTCTCCCCCTTTTTACCTCAATGACAAAGAATGAAAGAAGAGAATGTGAGATGCCATGAATATAAACTGAAACCAACCAACATAGTAACTAGCCGCAAGTAGTGCAATATAGCAGCAAATGAAAATATACAAGAGAGTTGTGAATGAAAACATATAGAAACAAGCTCCCCCTGAACCAAAAATGGAAGAATCAATGAAGTAGGGATTGAGAGATAACTCCCAATCAGAATCTTAGCCTTTCAAAAACTTCTTTGGATAAAGGCTTAGTGAATATATCAGCCACCTGTTCTTGTGAAGCAACAAATTGTAGATATACTTCATTAGCCATGTCACTTTTTCTTGAAGAAATTGAAACTTGATGAAAATGTGTTTAGTGCGAGGGTGCATAACAATATTTTTAGAGATATTGATTGCACTAGAATTATCACATAAAATAGAAATAGGCTTAGAAACTGTGATACCCATATCAAACAATGTTTGAGCCATCTAGAGCAATTAAGTACAACAAGAAGTGGAAACAATGTATTCTGCCTCAGTAGTGGAAAGAGAAATAAATTCTTGTTTCTTGTTGTGCCAAGCCACTAACCGATCACCAAGAAAGAATGTAGCACCATTGATGCTTTTCCTATCATCCAAACAACCAGTGCAGTTAGCATCTGTATATGCAATCAAAGAGAAATCATTGCTTATAGGATACCAAAGACCATAATCAAGAGTACCCTGAATATACTTAAAGATTCTTTTAATAGTAGTAACTTGGGATTCGTTAGGTGAAGCCTGAAACCTTGCAACCATGCAAACTGCCTGCATTATATTAGGTCTAGAAGCAGTTAAATAAAACAAACTACCAATTTCATTGATCTATATTCAGACTGATTTGCATCAGGTGAATCATCAACTTTAGAGAGTTTGCAACTTGTAACCATTGGTGTACTAACAGGATGACATACATCCATGTGAAATTTCTTAACCATCTCTCTAGCATAATTGGTTTGAGAGAGAAATATACCACTTTCAAGTTGAGAAACTTGAAGACCAAGAAAGAAAGTCAATTCTCCCGACATTGACATTTCAAATTCATATTCCATAATATGAGAGAATTTTTTAGTTAAAGCATCATTATTACAACAAAAAATGATATCATCTACATAGACTTCAACAATGAGAATATCAATACCTTCAATCTTGACATAGAGATTGTTGTCAACACCACCTCTAGTGAATCCATTTGATTTCAAACGATTATCCAGCCTAGAGTACCATGCCCTAGGTGCTTGTTTTAAGCCATATAAGGCCTTCTTCAACTTGTAAACATGATTAGGCTTGTCTTTGCAAAAAAACCCTTTAGGTTGTTCCATATAGACCTCTTCATCTAAATAACCATTTAAAAATGCAATTTTGACATCCATTTGATAAACAGTGAAATTCTTATAAACAAAATAAGCCAAAAATATTCTAATGGATTCTTGTCCAACAACAAGTGCAAATGTTTTACCAAAATCAATACCTTCCTTTTGATCATAGCCTTTGCAAACAAACCTTGCTTTGTTGCGAACAAATTTTCCATTTTCATCAAGCTTATTCCTATAAACCCACTTGCCACCTATTACATTCTTGGCATCAGGTCTTGGGACTAACTCCCAAGTTTGGTTTTTCTCAATTTGACTTATTTCTTCCTACATAGCCTTAAGCCAACATTCATCCAAGAGAGCTTCATTATAGTTCTTGGGTTCAAATTCAGTAACTAAACATAAGGCTATATATTCTGCTATTTGAGCTTGTTCTTCAAATTTAGAAGCCTTTCTTTGTGTTTGAACTGCGACATTTTTATCCCAAATAATCTAACTTTGAGGATGATTTTTAGCAACAAATTTTGAAGGAGTTTTGGGCACAATATTTTTAGAACTTGTTGTTTCAACATGTTTAGGACTTGCTGTCTCAACATTTTTAGGTATTATTTTAGGTTTTGTTTTTGTTTCTTCCTCATTATCCTGCACGAGATCAGTTTCTAAATGTAGTCTTTCATCAACTTTCACATTAATTGCCTCAACAATTTTACTAAGCCTTTTATTATCACATTTGTAGGCTTTACTTTGAGTTGAGTATCCCAAAAAGATACCCTCATCACATTTTTATTGAAAGTTACCTAGATGTTCATCATCTTTCTTAATAAAACATTTGTTGCCAAAAAATTTAAAATGTTTTACAGAGGCAGACTTTCCATGCCACAATTCTTAAGGAGTGAATTTTGATTTCACTCTAAGTTGCACTCTATTTAAAATGTATACAACTGTATGAACAACTTCTTTCAAATACATGTCAGGCAACTTAGCCTCATCTAACATGGTTCTTGCCATTTCCTTCATAGTTCTATTTTTACGTTCAACTACCCCATTTTGTTGAGGTGTTCTAGAGGCTGCATATTGTATTTTAATACCATTTTTTTCACAATAATCAAAAAATTCCTAAGAGGTGAACTCTCCTACTTTATCAGATCTTAAGCATTTAAGCTTTAAATCAAATTCTTTTTCAACCATTTTATGGAAGATCTTGAATCTTTCAAATGCCTCTGATTTATGTTTAAGAAAAGTAACCCAAACCATTCTTGTATAATCATCCACAAACAACATGAAATACTTTTCACCATTAATTGACCTTGTTCTAGTTGGGCCACACAAATCTATATGCACTAGCTATAAAGGCTTAGTTGAAGAATTTTCTTTTGTCTTAAAACTAACTTTAGTTTGTTTACCACTTAAACATTCTTTGCACATAGAGTTTTCTAGTTTGTTAAGGACTGGTAGACCTCTAACATTCCAATTTTTACTGATTCTAACCAGATTATCAAAGTTTATATGTCCTAATCTTTTATTCCATAACTAGATTTCTTCAACTTGACCCATTAGACACATAACTTCATTATTGTCATTACCAAAGGTATCTAGGAGATTATAAACACTACCTTTAGTCCTCCTTGCTGCAACAATCTTTCCAGACTTGTTCTTGATCTCACATCCCTATGAAGTAAACATAACATGATAACCACTATCACAAATTTGGCTAACACTAAGTAAATTGTGCTTTAGGCCTTCTACATGATACACATCATAGATAGGTGTGTCCTCATTTAGCAAAAGTGAACCTTTACCTTTAATCTGTATACTAGTGTTATCACCAAATTTCATATATCCACAGCATAATCTTCAAGTTTGATGAATTTTCTGTTGTCCCCTATCATGTGGTTAGAACAACCACTATCTAGGACCCATAAGTCCTTATTCTTATAATGAAAAGCACTTTGGACTAGCATTGATTGCTCTATGCTTTTAACAAATTTAGGTTTCCAAACTATTTTTGTTTTCTGTTGTTTATTATGCAGATTAACTTTGCATTGTTTGACTGTATGTCCCAAAGTGTTGCATTTAAAACATCTAACCTGATTAACAAAACCAAAGTATTGCTTATGTCCAAACCTTGGTATTCTAGAAGTCATGATTCTACAAGTACTCACTTTATGGCCAAATTTTTTGCAGGAGTAACCATTGAAGAAAGGATTGAATCTAAATGGTGTTATTTTATTTTCAAAAGACTGTACATAACTCTTACCAGATTCAAAATGATTTGGTTTGAAACTCTTGTTTGTAGAAGTGGATTTTTTCTTTGAAGTATCAATTGAGCATTCACCTTTTTCAAACTCAACACCAATTTTATCTTTATTCAGTTTCTACTTGCTAAGCATATCATTGATTTTTAATGTACTTTCGTACTCTTCACTTTTCTTTCTAAGACTAACAACATCTTGTTCCAATTTTTGAATCTCTATCTTTGGAACTCATAGTTATTTTAAGATAGTCCTCAATCCTCTTAGATTCTTCAAGCTCAGTTTTCAAAGAGACTATTGCTTGATCTTGCTTTTGCTCTTGACTAAGGACTTGCTTTTTAATTTTTTTAATTTCCTTTAAAGCACATTTTAACTCACCTTCAATATCTATTTCACCATCTTCTAAATCAGTTTTGATGTTTGAATCTTCTTGTAGTTTGACTTCAGCCATAAGCAGAGTCTCATCTTCTTCAAGTAAAGAGTCTTTTGTTTCATTGTCTGTTTCATCTTTACTGAATAGACTCTTTTTCTTTTTGAAATTGAATTTCCTTTTAGGTTTATAGACCTTCTTCTTAAACTGTTTGTTATATTTTTCATCATCACTATTTTGATCACCATAGGGGCATTTAGCTACAAAATGTCCAATTTTTCCACAGTTGAAACATTTAAAGAGAAGTTTTCTTTTGTATTTTCCTGATCTCTTTTTAAGTTTTCTAACAAAGTAAGCCTCTTTTGAATTAGAGTATTTTGACTCACTTTCTTCTACATTTTCCTTTCTCTCAGTTTTAAAAGCAGTTTCTTTTCTTGTTGGTTTTCTTTTGCTTGTTCAAATTTCAAAAGCAGTAAGAGTTCCTTGTAAATTATCTAAGGTAAGCTAGTCAAAATGTTTATTTTCTTCAAGGGTTGATACCTTAGTTTCATATTTAGGATGCAAGGTTTTAATGACCTTCTTGACCACATCAAACTCTTCTACTTGTTCTCCTAACCCTCTTATTGCATTAACAACTTCATCTATTCTCAAAAATTATTCAACTACTTTTTCATCATCCTTCATTCTCATTTTCTCAAACTAAGTTTTTAGAGTAAGGATTTTTGACTATTTGAATTTGTCATTTCCTCGATAAATATTTTCAAGCTTTTCCCAAATTTCCTTAGCTGATTTGCAATGCATGAATTTAACAAATACATCTTTGGTTAGACCACACAAAAGAGCATGTTTAGCTATAGCATTAGTTTCATACTTCTTTTCAACAGAATATAAGGGTATTGTGGGTAGAACAATATACCCATCTAGAACTATGCTCCATACATCAAGATCAACTGAAACCAGATACATTTCCATTCTGATTTTCCATAACACATAGTCTGTACCATCAAACAGTGAAGCTCTAGTCACATAAGTACCTTCTTGAACTTGTGACATGTTTGACAGACTTCCAAAAGAAAAATCTATCCTAGGTGGATTAGACCTATGAAAGGACCCTATGCTCCGATACCAATTGTTGGAAGACTAAAATCACTGAGAGGGGGGGTGAATCAGTGATTTATAAAAGTCACAAAATTTTTCAAAACCAAGAATTTAATTTACTTTTAAATCAAAACACCAAATGACAGTTCATAGAACAAATTTGACATGTGCATGAACAGTACTGTGTTTACATGAACCATGAATTAAACATATAACATTAACAGAGGTTGAACTTAACACTTTCACATGTATCAGAGCTCACATTAATAATAGAACCTTTTATGCATGAAATTTGGCATAAAAATTGTCAGATATGAAAGACTGATAGTTAACAAACATTCAATGCAATAGATGACACACTAAAATCAGACAAATAAGAAAAAAAATTACACATATGCCATTGATGTCAAAGGGGGAGATGAGAGAAATGTAAAAAAAAAGAATGAGAGATGAGAGAATAAAAGATTATCTACTAAGGGGGAGAAAAAAAAAAGAGAAATCATGAGAAGTGTGTTCAGAGCTAGTATGTTGTTTTTGATGGTTGTTCACATTATGTGTTGCCATCAATGAAAAAGGGGGAGATTGTTGCAAGTATGAAGAAGTTGTTGCAAGGTGTTGTCATTGATGTCAACTAGTCAATTGGTTATCAACTGGTTGTTGTTGTCATTAATGTCATGGATGCAGGTTATTGGCTATATATGTCGAGGATATTTAGAAAATTGTATTAAAAGAAGATTGCAAGTGTTCAATAGTTGCTTCGGGTTTTGCTCCAAGATTTGCTTCTATGTGTGTGTATTCAAATATGTTGATCATGGTTGTTGGAAGCTGCTATATCTATATTTTTGGTTTTTGATTCATTATACAATGCGAGTTATGTTCACTAGTTGTGAATAGGCTGATGCAAGAAGTTGGGTCCACAAAAAGCTCAAAAAGTGGAAGTGTTTTTGCTATATTTCAGAATTTGTCACACTTGCAGTGAAAATTT
Organism: Sequoia sempervirens; assembly: GCA_007258455.2. Taxonomy (NCBI): domain Eukaryota; kingdom Viridiplantae; phylum Streptophyta; class Pinopsida; order Cupressales; family Cupressaceae; genus Sequoia; species Sequoia sempervirens. The sequence continues at coordinate 105,771 of VDFB02291700.1, forward strand.
GAGGCACTTACACAATGAATCTTAAAAGAAGTCAGTAATATGAAATTTTCAATTTTGAATCTAGTTCCCAAATATGTAATTTATTCAAATACCTAGATGATAGAAATTGAATTTTGATACCTATGTATAAAAACCACTTTTTAAAAGTAATTTTTTTTACCATACCATACACATGTACAAACACCACTTTTTGACCTAAATAAAAGTATTTTGCTAATTACTTTTAGGGAATGATAGCTAACAACATGAAGATTGATGATGATATTTTAAATTGTAATTTTTTCTAAATATTTTTTTAATTGAATTTTTATTGGCTTTAATTGCTATTTTTAAAAATCAATGTGTATGAACAACATAATTTGACCTAAACTAAACATTTTTTTAATATTTTTTTCATTGTGTGGAGAATTGTCTGAAGATTGATACCATATAACATTTTTTACAAGAAAATTAACCAAAAAAAAGTCTAATATTTCAATTTTGTGGACTAGTTTGATTATAAATTAATTAAAAAATAACAAATATAATCCTGGAATCTTAAAAAAATTATATATTTGGAAACTAGACATCATGTTCTCTAATGGGTTTTAATTTCATAGATTGATTCAAAAAAATTCCATGAGCCATATTGCCAAAGTTGGACATTTCTCTTGAACCTACATTAGTTTTCTAGTT